>CAJHQP010004512.1:0-54568 GCA_905132765.1 Moricandia arvensis | reverse complement strand
TTCACTCCATATAACTATTTTACTAAAAAATATATTATATTTATTGTCACTTAATGTTTCACTCCATATAACTATTTTACTAAAAAATTCTTTCTATTTGGTTTTTTTAGCCAAACATATAGAAATAGTTTTTTAAAAATTATTTACATAATCAATCAAATATAGTCATTCATGTATTCATTCATGTACAAGTTGTTTCTTTCGGGATAATTTTTTTAGGGTTTGAAGGCTCCACTTGCATATTATAAATTTATGTGTGGAGTTCGAATTGTGTCATCCCGAATCTGAATGATTTTGATTTTGATGTGTTAGAACAAAAAATATCTAAATAACCAATGTATCTGAAACGAGTTTGGATATTTGTATCAAAAAGAATTTTATTACATGATTCAGTCAGTTAGTTATACCGCAACAGATCTAAAACATATAACACTAATCATGAAAACTGAAAAACGTAAAAATGAATACTCGTGCTGGCGCGCGGATCAAGCTCTAGTTGTTTTCTTATGGCACGAACGAGGAACATAAATATTAACTCTTTTTGTTTTATGTTGGCCTGTTGGGTGGTGTAAGAAAATATATATTTTTTAAACACGTGAGACGTATTAAGAGGTTTGACTTTTCAAAGTGAAATTTTGTAACGAAACAGATAAGAAAATGGTGATAAATAGGTGATAGAGAGTCAATGGGTCGTGGCGGTGGTGAAGAGAAGAGCGTCTGCTTCGTGTCTATAGTTTATTTTACTCACATGCCAATGATTGTTTCTTCTTTTGTTACCGACAAACCCTAAATAAGTGCTATTAACGGTCCGTTGGAACAATACAGAGTTATAACTTTATAGTTATGTTCAACCTTTTTGAAAATTGACATCTCACTAACCGTTTTTGTGGAGTATTTCATACTTTGACAATTCTGGACGTGGATCATGATATATTTGTAAACGTCTGTCTGTTTAGATGTCAAAGTCTAAGAAAATGGACAATATTTGATTTTTATGAGACACAACAACTATGTTAGATAAGATTTAAAGTTTAATATGGGCATCAAGTCGATCATGTTAACTCGTGTCGTATATTGAATTTCTGCTAGGAATTTACACATGCTTTAGTAAAAATGAGTATGTTGTCCCTTCGGGAACATCCGGTAAAATTGGATTGATATCGGGAAAATTAGCATAGCCATATGCAAAGATGATAAACATAAAGAAAAAAATGGTCCAAAAAGTGTATTTTTAAATGATAAAATCATATAAACAATAAGTCGATTCTGACGGACCAAAATTTCAGCTAAGAGCATGTTTAATGGGGGTTGCTTAGGAGGGTTGCTTAGGGGGAATGTTGCTTATTTTGAAGAGAGAGGGTGGTTTAAGTTGCTTAAACAAGCAACTTAAACCACCCTCTCTCTTCAAAATAAGCAACATTCCCCCTAAGCAACCCTCCTAAGCAACCCCCATTAAACATGCTCTAAGTGGACGATCACATGTATGTGGCCCAAACGTATCATATTACGGCTGGATTGGATTCAAATCAGTAGTGTGGACCATCAACAACTTATGCCACACCCACGCAAAAAATAACACGGTTTAAAAGATAATACCACTATATATAATAGATGCATGAATGAGCATGCGTGTATGAAACTTTCTTAGCATACTATATATAATATTCTATGTTCAAGCAAACTAGTTCACTAATTTATTTGACCACACTTTCAGCATTTTATATAATATGATCTTACATTACTACTAACAATAGCAATTGCTTCGTACAATGCATCTGAAGATCTTCTAGCAATTTTTATATAGCTTCAAGATTAATTCCATTACTTATAGATTTTTTTAATTTTTTTATTACAAATTTTTTCGAGATACCCAGAAAACGCCATAGACTCACAATACTCGATTTTATGGCGTATATGTATATGAAATCTGCATTAAATCATTATATGTTGATATTAATACGATATGGTGTAAAATGATATGATTGTAGAATGCAATATCGTGAGCTTAAAAGTTTGTATGCCAGTAGCACATGACTAATCTGGTTCAGGTATAGAAAAATCAAACCAATCCGGTAACAGATGATTAATTTGTACTTTGTAAGCCGATGGAAGGGCTTAAACGTTTAAAAATTGATCTCAAAAAGGAAAATCGATGTATAATGTTGTAGAAACTTTAAAACTGGGTCTAAACAAAGTGGTGTTTCTGGTGATGCTGAAGGGAAATCGAAAGGGGTAAATGGTTAGGGTTCTGGTGACTGAACAGCAAACCGTTACTTATAAAAAAAAACAGCAAAACAATTGTCTTTTTTCTTAATGGATGGTGGGTTGAGATATAATTGTAATTTGTATATATATATATATATATATATATATATTTTGATGAATTGGGCTCAAATGCTCAATAGCTGTAACCCATTTCATGTTCCTCAGTTTAGTTTCATTATACTAACTGTGGGAAGGTCTTTGGAACCTAGGTTGACCATGAATCATTTTGTAGATTTTTCACGTCTCCTATAGGCTTCAATCCCTATATAAAGATGCTCTTCAATATACTCTACTTATCCCATTGATTTAGGATATTTTGGTACAAGCCCTCTATCAATAACGAGTTTCATTATTGGACATTTAAAAGAATATCTTGATAAATTTCCAAATTTCCTCTGTATAATATTATTGATTAAGGATATCGTTTGACCAGGGGTATTCCTGAGCATAAAACATTGGCATAAAGCCCTCAAGTGTTTAAAAAATATTATATTGAGAAAAGCTCTCAAACTTATTAAAAATGATAATTAAAAGTAAATTACTTAGTACCTCCACCTTTGTGTTTAATATTGGTCTAAAATTTTTGGTTTCAAATTGAATTGGAATTAAAATACTTAAGGTTTAAATTGTCTAAATTTTTAGTTTCCAAATCGTGATTAGAATTCAAAACACTTAGGGTTTAAATTCAATATTAGCCAATATTTATATAGCGACCTAAAAAACTCTAAAGTTTCTAAACTTTAGCAATTTAACAGTCTTTTATGTTTTAACATTTACAAAATCTATTACACGAGAGAACACATATAAATTAAAAAAATTTGGATTTTAATAACAGTTCACAAACACTTATTTTCATAGGTTTTGGAGTTGGCTTAATGATCTCAGTCATACACATTCTCTACTCGCTTCATGGAGTGCGCTGATCTAAGCATGATTTGAAGAGGTGGCCACAAGCGTCTGTTTCTGAGAACGCCAAGATATAACAGTGCCTCCGATCGTGAAAATTTATCATGTTTGCGATCGAGCTTTGTAGGGATCTGAAAGATATCCGACATCTACAATACCAACCATTTGACCTTTGAATTTTTAGGATAAAATAAGCATAAATCAATGGTCCTTTGAAGATAATGAAAGACACATTTAATTCCATTCCAATGTCTTTGTGTGGGAGAATAGTTGAATCTTGCCAAAAGATTAACAACAAATGATATATCAGGTCATGTACAATTTACAGGTACATTAGTGCTCCAATTTCACTTAGATATGGTACTTCATGACCAAGTATCTCTTCTTTTTCCGTACATGGTCGAAATGGATAATTTTCAACATTACGTGATCTAACGACCATCGTGCAAAGAGAAGTTGATTTATCCATGTTAAAGTGTTTCAACACTCTTTTAGTATACGTGAATTGATGTACGAATGTACCATTTTCAGAATGCTCAATTTGTAGGCCAGAACAATCTTTGTCTGTCTGAGATCTTTCATCTCAAATTTTCCTTTCATATAGTCTAATGCCTTTTTATTTTCTTTTTAGATCCAATAATATTAAGATTATCACAGATCTCGATGTTATTTTCTTGATGAAAATACATGGGCATAGGATCGTTCACATATTCTTCTTTTGTTAAATGCTCACTGAGACAGTTATACCACGTACGTCCAAATTTCTTTAACCCTTATAATGATCTTTGCAATTTTAATGCACACAACTCTTTAGGTTTGGAACTTAATGCTTCTGGCATTTAAACCCATCAATAACTTTCATGTAGATATCAGTATTTACTGATCCATATAGATAGGCTGTAGTGACATCCATGAGACGCATTTCATGATTTTTATTAACTGCTAGACTCATCAGGAATCTAAATGTGATTGCATCCATAACATAAGAATATGTTTCCTCATAATCAGTTCCATATCTTTGAGAAAAACCATGAGCCACAAGACGAGTTTTGAATCTTGTAACCTCATTTTTATCATTTATTTTGCGGAGAAACACCCATTTGTATCCAACGGGTTTCATATTATTGGGTGTGAGTACGATAGCTCCGAATACATTTCGTTTATTAAGTGAATCATGTTCTGTTTGTATTGCATCTTTCCATTGTTTTCAATCATGTCTCTGTTGACATTCATAAACAGATTTTGCCTATGGTTCTTTGATTTCCGAATTTATTTCACTTGACACAATATATGAGAAAGCATCAACAACATCATCCTTTTCATTTTTTTCCATATCTTCTTATTATAGATATAGCTGGGAGGAATCTCATGATTCATTTCTGACTCATGATACTCTACTCTGTCAGTAATCTCATCATTTTGCTTCTTCCAAAATACTTTCTGTTATTATGGGTGTGTCATTTATCTCGACATCCTTTTGTTTTCTTGGATTTTTATTCTTAGAACAAGCAGGTCTTCCACGCTTCAGACGTGTTTTGGATTCACGTGTACCATCAGTCTTTCCTTGCTCATTTGCCATTTCGATAAAAGCATGAGCATTTGCAACTAATACATGAGATTTAGTTATCGTATTGGTATCCGCAAATGCATCAGGTAGTTGATTCGCTATACCCTGAAAAGGCATAATTCGCTGACTTCTAATTCTGACTCTTTAATAGGAGGATGAAGATATAACAACGAATATACAATACATTTGATATCATTTCCTATATTTTTGTTTTCTCTCTCTAGAACTGGAAATACTTTCTCATCAAAAATGACAATCCGCAAAAATATGTCACTAGTTTGTGGTTTTAGGTATCGTGTGATTGATGGAGAATCACAACCAACATATATTCTTAATCTTCTTTGTGGTCCCATCTTTGTACGTTGTGGTGGTGCTACAAACACATATACCGCATAACCAAAGATTCTTAAATGGGAAATATTTGATTCTTGACCTAATGCTAATTGTAGTGGAGAATAATTATAGTATGCACTTGGTCTGATCTGAATGAATGCTTATGTATGCAAAATAGCATGTCTCTTTTGATCACATGATCAATGGCCTTGCAATCAATTGCAGACGCCTAACTAATGATTCAGTCAAACCATTTTGCGTATGAACATGAACCACAAAATGTTCAACTTCAATTCTCGTTACCATACAATAATAATTGAATGTTTGGGATTTGAATTCACCATAATCAGGAAACTATGCTCGCAGTCTGATTATCTAAGTTAGAAATCTCGCAAATACCACATTACGAGATGATAATAGACAAAATTATGACCATTTACTGGATGCGTCAATTAATATCATATAATAGTGGAATGGTCCACAAGATAGATGTATTGGTCCACATATGTCGCTTTATATTCTTTCAAGGAACTTTGGTGATGATGTATCAGTTTTGATTGGCAATAGCCTTATGATCAACTTTCAAGAACATGCAACGCATGACATTTTGATTCCCTTGAGAAATCTCTTAGTTTTTCAGTGAATGATCATGTGAGCTTTCTATGATTTTACGCATCATTGTGGTGTCATGGTGACCGAAGCGATCATTCCATAATGTGTGCTCTTTTTCGATTTTGTTTCACTAAAAGACTAGATTCGATTTCATCGATATAAGTATAATGCAATCCCTAAGGAAGTTCTAAAAACTTTTTCAATATGTGTTTTCTGCCACATTTATCAGAAGTTACATACATGTACTTATTTTCATCCTCAGTTGCAGGCTGAGTATCATATTCGTGAAGATATATGTCTTTAAAACTTAACAATTTCCTATTAGAATTAGGAGAATATAGAACATTGTTTATGAAAATTTTTGTTCTATTTGGTAACGTAAAGTTTGCTTTACCAGTTCTTTCAATAACGTCTATAGGACCTGATATTGAATTAACAACAATATTTGTTGGTTTTTTATCAGAGAAATATATATCTTATCTGAGAATAGTGTGTGTTTCTTTCACTATTTGGTATACAAATTTCTCGAACCCATTTTTTGGATTTTGTTTAATTAGCATTGTGATTCATGTTTGTAATTGTCATAAAATAATAAAAGGAAAACATGAAATTCATTCATATAATAATCATACAGAAACACACAATACTTATACATTACGGTAACGTTAAAAATATCATTATTTGTATAAAAAATGTAATAATTATACATGACAATACTGGAGACTATAGAATAGTCTTATTACAAGCATTTCAGTTCTCTTCAAGAATAATCTATCCAGCTAATTTTTGAAATCAGAAGATTCGAGTTACGATGTTCCCTCAAAATTTTCGGTGAGATTCACTTTTTAGCTTGCCTTCGTGGACTCTTGATATAACTTACACAGATGTTGGGGAGTACTACAAGTACTTAACCAATGTCCTTTACATCCACATCTATAATATACAATTTCATGTTTCTGAGTGGTATCCAATTGAGTTTTTTACCCTTCAAACTTGTTTGGATCTAACCTATTTGTTAGATCCCTCCATTTGGGATTGTAAGTTCTTCCACGTTTATTGTTACAACGCCGACTACGAACTTAAATGGCTTGAATTCTCTTCTTTGAGTTTTCTATCGCTGTAGCATTCAATTCAGGGAATGTCTTGGCTCCCATAGGTCTGAAATTGTGTTTTTTGATCAGAAGCTTAATGTTCTTTTCAGCCAACATGAGCTCAACCATCAATTAACAAAATCTCGTGTACCCATATTTTCTGTAAATCTCGGGTATGAAATGAAGTTATTTGTGGAAAGTGTTTTATATATTATTCGTCATTTCTACCTCAGAGACAAGGTTACCACAATACTTCAGTAGTGAATTTATCCCCAAGACGACGAAACTGTATTTCTCAACCTTTTAAAAGCCTTGTAAGCTCAGGATTTTCCACTCTTCTAGAGCGTGATGGAGATTTATTTCCTTCTTGTTATCGAAACTTTCTTTTAAAGTTTGACACAGTTCATTTAGGTCCTCTATGCTAGCATAGTCTTGCATAACATTCTCATCGAGGTGTTTCTTCGGAAAAATTATCACTTTAGCCTTATGCTCTGGCGGCGATTTGTTACCGATTATAATCGTCTTGGTTAACTTTTTCATCACAAGATAGAGTTTCACGTTTGTGACCCATACGACATAATTTTCACCAGTTATTTTGAGAGCGGGAAGTGAAGATACTAAATTCTTGCTATTTGTATTTCTAAAACCTAATATAAAAAAATTATTTGAAATTCATAATACTTAAAATGAAGGTTTTCTACATTAATCATGCAAGCAGTTACAAAGAAAAATATTGTACATGAAAGCAAAGCGACATTTATGTTAAATTCTATCAGGGTAAATTCTCGAAAATACCATACACACAAGCAAAAAATATAATCACACATAAAACTAAAAGCAAACAAATCATCTTTCTTCAAAAAGAGAACCGGGTGAAAATTATTTGAAAGTCTTTGAGAAGAAATAAAATGTTCTGATGAATTGAATGAATGAAGGATGAATGTATTTATAGATGAAAAACACTTTTCATAGTCATTTGAAAAAGGCAAAAATTTGAAAATATATTCTTTGTGATCTTTGGGATTAAATCGCTTGAACCAAAATCAGTATCTACTCTATTAAAATAGAGTCCTAAATTTATCTACCATAAAAGTTATCATTAACTTTTGGACTCTTTCAAGTTTGTTAGAAAAAATCATAATTTATGGACCATATCAAGTTAGTTATATATTTATCTTATTAATTAGAGTATTTTTTGTATTGTTTGGAAACAGAAATAACAGTTAAAAAAGTTTTGTTTGGAAACATGAATAACAGTTTTTAAAAAAAGTTTTGTTTGGAAACAAAGATAGTAGTGTTCTTTCCTTAATGTTTTTTAGTAATATCATTAACATAAGACCCAAAATATTTCAATTGTATATACAAATTTCTTTAAAAAATATAAAAATATATCATTAAATAAATAGTTATGGCCAAAATATTTCAATGTGTATGATTAAACATATTCATTAAAAAAAATCGTTAACGTAAATATGTAATATACATCTACATTTATATATATATATATATATATATATTTTCTCAGGTTGTTATAATAACTATATTTTATATTAACTATTTTAAAGATGTTTGCTATTAATTTAAATATGTTATATACAAACATAAAATTATGGTAATTTAGACAATCATATTAATTTATTAGTTATATAATAGATAAAACAATAATACAATGTGAACAACTTCAAACATATACAAACATATATAAAATAAACACAATTATATATGTTATACATTACAAATTACGATAACACCCATGCGGGTGTTAGAAATGGTCATCTAAATATCTATCGACTACAATTCGGTTTTTCTGAATGTTGGGGTTTAAAGTGATTTTACATCCGAATATTATGAATTTACGGACGGTGTCGAGTAGAATCATTCAAGGTCTGTGTAGGTTTGTAGAAACCTAAAAATATCTAAAATATGTCGGTTTACAAATATCATTAAATAATATTTTTAAAACCGTAAAAAATAAAAACTCCGCGCTTGGAAAGCGCAGGTCAAAATCTAGTTAAAATATTATAATAAACAATCAACCAAATTCAGTAAATTTCATAATAATTCTATATAGGTGTTCAAACATTTATATAATATTCATAATATATATACACTATCAATAGTTGGTCATATTATACAAATGTTTGGTCACATATATAAAAGCATTTTGAAATTTACTGAATTTGGTTGACTACTTATTACGATATTTTCATACAAATTTTCGATTCAAACGATTTAATCACAATGGTCACATAATTTTTTTTCAAATTTTACCTTTTTCAAACGGCTATAAAAGTGTTTTTCATCTATAAATACATTCATCCTTCATTCATTCAATTCATCAAAACATTTCATCTCTTCTCAAAAACTTTCAAATAATATTTCTCTTGATTTTGTTTTTGAAGAAAGATGATTCATTTGCTTTTAGTTTTATGTGTGATTGTAATTTTTGCGTGTGTGTATGATATTTATTCGGAAAATTTACTCCGATAGAATTTAACATAAATGTCACTTTGCTTTTATGTTCAGTGTTTTTCCTTGTAACAGTTTGCATTAATGTAAACAAATTCATTTTAAATATTATGAATTTTCAATAAAATTTATTATATTGTGTTTTTAGAAATACAAATAGCAAGAATTTAGCATCTTCAGTTTTTGGCTCTCAAAAGAACTGGCAAAAATTACGTCGTATGGGTCACAAACAAGAAACCTTATCTGGTCGTGAAAAAGTTAACCGACATGATTATGTCGGTAACAATCGCCGCCTGAGCATAAGGCTGAAGCGATAATTTTTCTGAAGAAACACCTCGATAAAAATGTTACGCATTACTATGAAAGCATAGAGGTATTAGTTGAACTGTGGCAAGCTTTAAAAGAGAAATATTCGATAACCAGAAGAAAATCAATCTCCCTCATATTCTAGAAGAGTGAAAAACATGAGCTTACAGGATTTTTAAATGGTTGAGGAATACATTTCCGTCGCTTTGAGGATAGTTTCAATACTAAAGTATTATGGTAACCATGTCTCTGTGGTAGAAATAATGAATAAGACATACAACACTTTCCACAAACAACTTAATTTCCTACCCGAAATTTACAATAATGTGGGTACACGAGATTTTATGAATTGATAATTCTGCTCATGTTGGCTGAAAAGAACATTAAGCTTCTGATCAAAAACCACAATTTTTGACCTACGTGAACTAAGGCATACCTTGAAGTGAATGCTACATCGATAAAAAACTCAAAGAGGAGAATCCAAACCATTTGTGGTCGGCGTTTTAACAACAAACATGAAAAAACTTACAATCCCAAATGGAAAAGATCTAACAAATGGGTTAGTTCGAAGCATGTTTCCAAGGGTAACAAACCCAAGTGGATACCATTCACAAACATAAAACTGTATGTAACAGATGTGGATGTAAAGGACTTTGATCTAGTATCTGTTGTATTCCCCCACATCTGTGTAAGTTATATCAAAAGTCCACAAAGGCAAAACTAGGGAAGTGAATATCACGGAATTTTTTAGGGGACATTGTAGCTCGAAGCCTCTGATTTCGCAAATGAATTTGACTAGATTACTCTTGAAAGAACTAAAATACTTATAATAAAACTATTAAATACTCTCCAGTATTGTTGTATAATTATTACATTTCTTGTTTTAAACAAATAATAATAATTTTAACATCACTATAATGTATAATTATTGTGTGTTTTATTATATGATTATTATATGAATTGAGTTTTATGTTTTTCTCTTATTAATTTTTATGACAATTACTGTCATGGATCACGATACTAATAGGAAAAAAATTCGAGAAATGGGTTTGAGAAATTTGTATACCTGATAGTGAAAAATACACTATTCTAAGAAAAAATAGATATTTCTCTAATATAAAACCAACAAGAATTATTGTTAATACAATATCAGGTACTAACAGACGTGATTGAATGAACTAGTAAAACAAACTTTACCTTACCAAATGGAATAAAATTTTCCATAAACAATGCTCTATATTCTAATTCTAAAAGGAATTTGTGAAGTTTTTAAAGACATATATCTTCACGGATATGATACTTTGCAACTGAAGTAGGATATAAGTACATATGTGAATTCTGATAAATGTGGCAGAAAACACATATTAGAAAAGTTTCCATAACTTCCTTCAAGATTGCATCATACTTATATCGATTAAATTAAATCTAATCTTGTAGTGAAACGAAATCCAGAAGAGTACACATTATGGCATGATCGCCTCGGTCACCTAGGCACCACAATGATGCGTAAAATCACAGAAAGCTCACATGGTAATTCACTGGAAATCCAGGAGATTTTTCAAGGGAATAAAATGATATGTGTTGGATGTTCTGTTAGAAAATTTATCATAAGCATCGCCACCCAAAATTGATAACGAATCACCAAAGTTCCTTGAAAGAATTTAAGGCGATATATGTGGACCAATAATACATCCACCTTGTGGATCATTCTATTATTTTATGGTATTAATTAACACATCTAGTAGGTGGGCACATGTTTGTCAATTATCACTTCGAAATGTGGCATTTGCGAGATTTCTAACTCAGATAATCAAACTGCGAGCACAGTTTGCTGATATACTATTAAAAGAGTTAGATTAGACAACACTGGTGAATTCATATCACAAGCATTCAATGATTATTATATGGTAATTGAAATTGAACCTGGACATTTTGTGGCTCATGTTCGTACGCAAAATGGTTTGGATGAATCTTTAATTAAGTGTCCGTAAATGACTGCAACGCCATTGATCATGAGTTCAAAATTTCCAACCTCTGTATGGGATATGCTATTTTGCATGTGGAAGCACTCATTCAGATCAGACCAAGTGCATACCATATGTAATCTCTACTACAATTAGTGTTTGATCGAGAACCAAACATTTCCTATTTATGAATCTTTGGTGGTGAGGTATATGTGTTTGTAGCATCACCACAACGTACAAAGATGGGACCACAAAGAAGATTGGAAATATATGTTGGTTGTGATTATCCATCAATCATACGATACCTAGAACCACAGACTGGTGATGTCTATACGACACATTTTGTCGATTGTCATTTTGGTGAGGAAGTATTCTCAGTTCTAAGAAGAGAAACAAAAATATAGGAAAAGATATCAAATGGAGTGTACCTTCAGTGTTATATCATTGATCCTCCTCCTAAAGAGTTAGAACTAGAGGTTCGATGAATTATGCATTTACAAGGTATAATCAGCTACCTAGTGCGTTTGTGGATACCAAGAGAGTAAATAAATCTCATACAGCTGCAAATGCTCTTGCTTGTATCAAAATAGCAAATGAGCAAGAAAAAACAGATTGTACACGTGAATCCAAAACACATCTGAAGCGTGGAAAACCTTATGGTTATAAGAATAAAAATCCTAGAAAACAAAATGATGTAGAGATAAATGACACACCTAAAATAGCAGAAAATATTTTGGAAGCAACAAATGATGAGAATAATGACAAAGTGGAGTATCATCAGTCAGAAAGGAATCATGAGATTTCCATCAACTACATTCATAATAAGAAGATATGGAAAAGAAATGAAAAGGATGATGTTGATGATGTTTTCTCATATACTATGTCAAGTGAAATAAATGAGGAAATCGAAGACCCAGAACAAAAATAACTTATGAATGTCAAAAGAGACATGATTGGAAACAATGGAAAGATGCAATACAAACAGAACTTGATTCGCTTAATAAATGAAATGTATTCGGACCTATCGTACTCACACCCAATAATGTGAAATCCATTGGATACAAATAGGTATTTGTCCGCAAAAGAAATGAGAAAAATAAGGTTACGAGATACAAAGCTCGTCTTGTGGTCTAGGGTTTTTCTCAAAGATCCGGAATTGATTATGAGGAAAAATATTCTTCTGCTATCACATTTAGATTCCTGATGAGTTTAGCAGCTAATAAAAATCGTGAAATGCATCTCATGGTTGTCGTTATAGCCTGTCTATACGGATCATTAGATATTGATATCTACATGAAAGTTCCTGATGGATTTAAAATGCCATAAGCATTAAGTTTCAAACCTAAATAGTTGTGTGCAACAAAATTGCAAAGATCACTATATGGGTTAAAGCAATCTGGATGTATGTGGTATAATCATCTCAGTGAACATTTAACAAAGGAATGATATGTGAACAATCTTATATGCTCATGTGTTTTCATCAAGAAAACAACATTCAAATTTATGATAATCGCGGTGTATGTGATGATCTTAATATTATTGGAACTCAAAAGAAAATACAAAAGAAGAATTTGAGATGAAAGATCTCGGACATACAAATTATTATCTTAGCCTAAAAATTGAGCATTCTCAAAATGGTATATTCGTTTATCAATTCCCATAAACTAAAAGAGTATTGAAACGCTTTAACATAGATAAATCAACTCATCTTATCACTTCGATGGTCGTTAGATCACTTAATGTTGAAAATGATCTGTTTTGATCATCTGCGGAAAAAAGAAGAGGTACTTGGTCCTAAAGTACCATATCTAAGTGCAATTAGAGCGTTGATGTGCCTTGCAAATTTTACATGGTATGATATATCATTTATTGTTAATCTTTTGGCAAGATTCAGCATTTCTCTCACACAAAGACATTGAAATGAAATTAAATATGTCTTTCGTTACCTTCAAATGACCATTGATTTAGGCTTATTTTATCTTAAATTCAAAAGGTCAAATAGTTAGTTTTGCAGATGCTGGATATCTTTCAGATCTAGACAAAGCTCGATCACAAACATGATAAGTTTTCACGATCAAAGACACTGCTATATCTTGGCGTTCTCAAAAACAAACGCTTGTGACCACCTCTTCAAATCATGCTGAGATCATCACACTCCATGAAGTAAGAAGAGAATGTGTATGACTGAGATTATTAAGCCGACACATATGTTCAAGCAGTGGGATTGGTGAAAATATGAAGTCAACTATTCTATATAAAAACAATGCGGCATGTCTTACTCAATCGAAAGAATGATATATCAAAAGTGATAAGACAAAACATATACCTTCGAAGTTCTTCTCTTACACTCAAATCTCGAGAATAATAAAGAGACTTAAGTAAGATATGTTCGATCATGCGACAATGCAGCTGACTTCTTCCCAAAATCACTTTCTACCTCAATATTCAGAAAATATGTCTATACATTGGAATGCGTTAATAGAAGGATATATGACTGCTCATTCGAGTGGGAGCTTACGAGGTTGTATTCTTTTTACCTTACTATGGCATTTTCCACTAGATTTCTTCTAAAAAAGTTTTTAACGAGGCAACAAAGACGTTAAGCAAAAGAAGATAATGACACTAGTTTACAAGGGGAAATGTTATAAACGTGAAGAAATATACGTCAACATTGCTTGACATTTATCATGTGGAGCCTATATCACTATGCGCTCATAATAACTTTAATTTTTTACTTCTATGTACACAATCGTTTCGATCAATTGTAACCTTGCATCTTATCTTATCTTCTCCCTCTAATAATTTTCTTGTAATAATTTATCTTATATCAATATTATTTTCTTTTTACAAATATAAAATATCACTTTTATTTAAATTTTGTAATATAATAAAATTATAATTTTTTTATAACATCAACGGCTTTGTTCGAACAATATTTTTTAATTTATACAGCTTAGATTTTTTTCCCTGAAAAAAATGAAAAAAAAAATTATTGAAGATAATTTTGAACTTTAAAAAGGATCTGTTATATAATCATAATAGCATACGGGATTACTCAAATTACTATCTTATTATTACAATGAAAAAAAAGGTAAAGATGTATACACCCAAAAGCAAGCTATTAGACGTCCCCGTAACTATTCATATACATATAATCCTATTCACCCCCACCCCCCCCCCCCCTTCCCAATAGAAACCAAAACTAAAACCACAACAATAATAGAAATCGATACACAACCGCCGACCATATAATCAAAAACTAAAATTTAAAAAAAAAAATATCTTTGTTAAGGTTCAATGGTATACGAAAAACTATATACTAGTTTAAGAACTAAAAACTTATACTAACCTTTTTTGGTTGCTCCTGGGGTTTAAGCAACGAAGTCAGGCAATAACTGAGCCACATATCTCTTCTGGCGCTGTATGTCCATCCCATTGTAAGCCGCTGCTGCTGCGGCTGATGAATGTGCGGTTGCGGCTGAGCCGCTTCCACCATATTCCTCTGTTTCTCCTATTTTCACGCTTCTCCCTAGAGGAATTCCATGGTGGGTCTGCATGAAACCCTGATGATGCGTGGATGACAAGTTATCACAATGAGGTAACCCTAACGTGAGGGACACACCATTATTATTTCCTGAAAACCTCTGTGCTAAGAGCTCTTGGTCCGAGACAGCTACATTAAACCTTGACATCTCATCCATTTGGTATTGTCCGAAGCTCCCCATGAAAGGGTATCCACTGTCTGATCTTAGCTTCTCGTTCGAGCTAAAACCTGTATTTATAGGCTGCATCATTGCCTCGTCGCTTGTTCTTAGTCTCTTGGGACTTCCTTGCATTCCGGTGAAGCCTTTTAGGCCACCGTTGTGACTGGGATTCAGATGGTAATTGCCGGTGCCTCCTCCCATGGGGATCTTCTCTTGGTTACTAGTTGGTTTAGATGTAGAATCTTCGTTGTTTTGATCAAAGTTCGGTGTCTTCTCCATGTCCTTTCCCTGCTCCTTCATTTCCTCCGCGTACATCTCTTCCACCATTGGTTTCCATAGCCGAACTCTCGCGTTTATGAACCAGTTCGATACCTAATAAGAAATAAAATTAATCCATGTATACAAATAAAATCAAATCAAAGAAGAAAATCTATATAAACTGTGAGAAGTGTTTTGTTATCGTAAAAAGTATTAGAAGCCCGCCTTATATATAGTTTATGTATGAAACGTCTAGTTATTTACCTTACATGCGAATAAGATTGTGATAGTACTGCTAAAGTGTTATAAGTGATTATTTTCAATGTAACAAAAAACAATAAATGTTCTCATTTACTTCATTTTTAGAATCTTTTCGATGATGTAATGGATTTCAAACCTATTTCAATAAAGTGTTAGAAACCCACACATAAAAATATGTTTCCTTAACTAACACAATATATAACACAAGAATCATTTGAAGCGTACGTACCTGGCTACGAGTGAGTCCTGTCTGCTTGGCTAGCATGTGCTTGTCCGAATCCTTAGGGTATCTATTGTAAACAAAGACAAGACTTAATGTGTGTTCAACTGAAAGTAATAGATGTTGTGTGGGGGCTACTTACGGGTGAAGAAAGTGTTCGAAAAGCCATGCACGGAGGACTGACACAGCTCGCTCGGGTAGACCACGTTGAGGTCTCCAAGCATTATTAGAAGGATGTGGAATCATACCAAGTTGCTGAAGAGCTCTCTGCTGTCTCAAGTGATGGTCTACGAACTTGAGCCTCGACCCTTCAAACCTCCCAACACCAGAGACAGAATCTTCCTCCCCAAGACTCTTGTTGGCTGCTTTTATCTGACCAGCGATGGCCTCTTTCAAGCACCGGAACTGTCTTGATATAGTCTTCAGTGCGAGCGATGTGTATGACTTCGCTGAACCTATCCCTGCCGCTTGCTCGAACGACGAGATTACCATCTGCATCTGTTGGTGATACTGTCTGTATCTCTGCTCCACCTTTTTCATTTCCAAAGCAATAACGTCAAATTAGGCTTATGAATTACTATAACTGATAACGGTGTATATATGTCATCAATAAATGTTCTTTTTTTCAAAAAAATAACAAAGAGAAGAAGAAAACTATAATTAGTACTCTACATTTCGAAATAAAAATGTTTCAGAATATAACATGTTTTCACATCTTTAGGTGATTGTTAGTTTTATTGAAAACTATATAGTTACAAATTTACATATTGTTTATTATATTGGTTGAGTTGTTTTGAATTTATATTTTCAATTATCTTTCTTTAGATAAAAGTAATTTTAATGTGTTTTTAGCTAAAACATCTTGTATTTTGAAGCAGATGGAGTATTCATCAATCTATCTGACAAATTAATGAGAAGAGAGATGACCTCTATATGATTGTTGATTTGAGAAAAAACCCAAAAAAAATAGTATAAATATAATATGAAGAGAAAATGACTGAAAATCTTAACCATAACTTTTCGAAGTCCACTTCATGTGTGATATAAGAGAGCACTAGAGGGTATATAATACGTATTGTTGTTACCTCGTGAAGCATACTATTAAGCTTTGCTTTCTTCATCTGTATCTCCTGTCTCTCCGCAGTTCCTAGCTCCACCGTACGTTTCCCGGAAGCTTCTCCTCCGTCACCAGAACCTTCTCCGGCGCCTGTGGAGGATTCTCCGACAGCTTTATTATCAGTTCCACCACTCCCTTTCTTCGATGAGAATAGTTGGGACTTAGTAGTGTTGATATCATTAGTATCAGCCTTGACCACTTCGTCTAGAAGCTCTTGCGCTGCCTTCAAGTACTTGGAGCTTACGAGATTCGATATACCATTTGTTACTCCCGATCCTGAAGAGCCTGGTCCGACCCGGATATCTTCTCCGGGTCCAGACCTGAACCCTACGTGATGGAGAGTCTGGTGTTGTTGTTGTTGCTGCTGCTGTTGAGACGAGAGAGTCAAGGAGAGGCCTCGCTGCGCGCGTGGAGTCTCACACGCGGCTTGAGTGGGATCCACTTGGTGGCTGTTGTATAAACTGTACTGCACGCGCGGAGGGTATCCGTGAAGTACAGAGATGTTGTCGGCGGCTGTAATGGAAGCAGCTTCATGGCCAGAGAGTGGTATTCCGACAAACTGCTGGCTTGTGTTTTGTGGAGGCGCGTGTGATGAGTCTAGGAAGACAAAACTGTTGTTGTTGTTGTTGTTGTTGTTGTTGTTGTTGTTGTTGTTTGAGTCGTTGTCTTGTTGAGTGTATGGAACGTAAGTCGTTGGGTTCATGAGGATCAACGTCTGTAAACCACCGTCGGTTCCGGCTGAGATCTCTGGTGGGTTGCCGTGGAAGTAACCAGCCATCGAATTATATATTTGCTACGTTATTCACAAATCTCTATAGTTTTTCTTGATCTTTGTTCAACAAGCTGATTGATCGTAGAAACGAACAAAGAAAGACAAAACAAAACAAAAACACTATAAGTTCATATAGATCCCTATCTATGACTATAACGTTAAAGAAAGAAAGAATCGTTGATCACATCAATAACCAAAAAGAAACGAATTATGGATTACGAGAGAGAGAGAGATCGAAGGATATGTAAATGAAGACATAATCATGATTGAAAATAAAATAATAAAATAATAGAGTGAAAGGGGAAAATTGATAGAAAAATGAATTATTATTAAATAAAAAAGAAAAGAAAGATGAAGAACCTGGATTGATAGAGATCTGAGGATGCACGTGTTTCATGATCATCTTAAGCTGCAAAAGGAAAGATACATTAGTCAATTCCTATCAAAGAGAGAGGGAGAGAGAGTCAGATTCTCACTCACACACGAATATACATATACCTATGTTTGTGGAGATGTGTGTATGATTGCTATGTGAGTTTGGTCTCTGTGTCAGACTCAAAGATCTCTCTGCAACTCTTTTCAAGCTCAAAGGGGAAATATAATATACATTTAAAAAGATGAGAAATATATATATAACAAAATTGAATATATATTATATTTAGAGAGAGAGATGATAAAAGAAAAGGAGAGATAAAAGATACCCATCTTTTCCTTCACTCATTAATACGCCACCATTTCCCCCTCTCTTTCTATTTTTTTCTTCTTTTGTGTTATGGTCGTATATCCTATTACCAAAGCATATTTTGTTTCTTTCATTTCATGATAATAACTATTTTTAATACACGAACTCGCTATGTTAATGTATACTGTTGTATACTCGGAACTTGAATTTCAATATATATTGAGACTGATACTTGTAACCACAATTAAACTTTTGTTGTGTTTATGATTTTTACGTTCACCATCGGCTAATGTCATGTTGATACTGATACTTATAACCATAATCAAACTGCATTTTCATAATGGAATTATTTTTAGATATCAAAATTTAATTAATAAGTAATGTGTAAGTTTCCTTACACTTGCCGAATATAGCGGCTATTATAAAATTTTCCTAGTTTATAAGTCCATATTTAAAATTTTCCTAGTTTATAAGTCCATATTTAAAATTTTCCTAGTTTATAAGTTCAAATATTTTCAGTATTTTCAATTATCATTATTTGAATATGAAAATGCATTTTGATTATTTTTAAACATCTCTAGAAGACTAAACCATTGGTTTTATATCTTTACAAACAATTATATAACAGAATATAAATATAAATACTTTATAGAATAAACTTCATCGCCTTCTTTCATCATGTATCTATTTCTACACCTTACTATAGAATATACATGTAATAAAGGGTCTTTCTGTAATTATCTGTCACTAATACCCTAGCTACACGAGTGTATATATACTAGTACAAGATTAATAATAATCATTAAGTTTCCAAACCTTTATGGTATCAGAGCTAACCTAATACTCTAAGCCGCCTATTACATTTTTTTTTTTTCGAAAATGGCCTCCACCAACACCTCCCCTGTTTCAACCAACGAGCAAATCGTTCTCAATAACCAAACTCTATTCAGTGTCAACATGACGAATGTCGCAAAACTCACCAGTGGCAACCATCTTATGTGGAGCAAGCAGGTTCATGCTCTCTTTGACGCTTATGAACTCGCTGGCTATCTTGATGGCTCGATCGTTGTGCCTCCTCCGACTATCACAACCGAAGGTGTAACCAATGTCAATCCCGACTACACCCACTGGAAGAGACAAGATAAACTTGTCTACAGTGCTCTCTTGGGAGCAATCTCCACCAACATTCAGTCGATCCTGTCACGTGCAACCACTGCGTTTGAGATCTGGGACACACTCGCCATGACATACGCAAAACCAAGCAGAGCCCATGTTAAACAAATTCGGCAACAACTCAAGGAGTGGAAGAAGGAGAACAAAACCATTGACGAGTTCTTACAAGGCCTTACGACGAGATTTGATCAACTCGCTATCCTCGGTAAGCCCCTTGAACATGAGGATCAAATTGAATATGTTCTGGAGGGTCTCCCAGAGGATTACAAACCTATTGTGGATCAGATTGAGAGCAAAGACACTCCTCCGTCGTTGACTAAGATTCATGAGCGACTGCTAAACCATGAAGCGAAGTTACAGTCCCACAAACCAGCTACAACTCTCCCCATCACTGCAAACAACGTCAACTACCGTGGAAACAACAACACCAACTCCGGCTATCGCAACACCAACAACAACAGAGGAGCATACAACAAGAATAACAGTCGGAACAACAACTGGCAAGCAACTCAGCAAAACAGACAAGACAACTATGCGCCAAGACCATACCTTGGCCGTTGTCAAATTTGTGGCACACATGGGCACAGTGCACGGCGATGCCCTCAGCTTCAGAACACGTCGCGAGGACAAAACAATGAGGGGATGCAGCACCGTAATCCCTTCACACCATGGCAACCACGTGCAAATATAGCACAAGGTCCACAGTACTCAGCAAATGATTGGCTTCTTGATAGCGGTGCCACACATCATATTACCAGTGATCTCTCCAACTTGTCATTGCACCAACCATACCATGGAGCTGATGAACTACTCATTGGCGATGGTTCTGGCCTCTCCATCTCGCATAAGGGTTCAACTTTCCTTCCTTCCCCTACTCGTTCCCTAGCTTTAACCAATGTTTTATATGTTCCAAATATCCATAAGAACTTAATCTCGGTTTACAAACTATGTAACTCTAACCAGGTGTCTGTGGAATTTTTCCCTGCTCATTTTCAGGTGAAGGATCTCAGCACGGGGGCCAAATTACTCCAAGGACGGACTAAAGACGAGCTTTACGAATTGCCTGTTCACCCAACCACTATCCAAGACTTTTTCTCGTCTTCTACACCAAAAACCGATACTTTGTCTTGGCATGCCCGTTTGGGTCATCCAAATACCTCTATTCTACAGTCTGTTGTTTCGAAATTTCATTTACCAGTGTCTTCTTCTTCTGCAAAACCTATGTCCTGCACTCATTGTTTGATTAATAAGAGCCATAAACTGCCTTTTTCCAAATCTTCCATTCACTCAAACCGTCCATTACAAATCATCTATTCTGATGTCTGGAGCTCACCCATCAAATCCCATGAAAACCACAAATACTACCTTATCCTCATAGACCATTACACCCGCTATTCCTGGCTATATCCTCTACACAGAAAATCACAAGTTAAAGAAACCTTCATTGCGTACAAGGCGCTAGTTGAGAAGCACTTTCAGACCCAGATAACGACTCTATACTCCGACAATGGTGGGGAATATATCGCGCTACGCTCATTCCTCACCGAACATGGAATCACTCACCTTACCACACCTCCACATACCCCTGAACACAACGGATTGGCAGAGCGTAAACACCGGCATATTGTGGAGACTGGTATGACCTTACTATCCCATGCTTCAGTTCCGAAGACCTTCTGGCCCTATGCGTTTGCGACGGCCGTATATCTAATCAACCGATTGCCAACACCAGTCTTGGCTATGGACTCGCCATATCATAAACTTTTTCAACAACAACCAAACTTTCAGAACCTCAAGATCTTTGGTTGTGTCTGCTATCCCTGGCTTCGTCCTTATAACGCTCATAAACTCGAAGACAAGTCCAAGCCATGTGTGTTTCTTGGGTACTCATTATCACAAAGTGCTTACCTGTGCCTCGACACCAAGACAAATCGCTTATATGTCTCCAGACATGTGCAATTCGATGAAACTCAATTTCCATACCGAAATCCATCCAGGAACACCTCAAACACCTCCATCCCTGAACCCGAAATTGCCTGGATTCCAACAGTAACACCTCTCCCTCGTAAAGCTCTGTCTCCGTCAGCTTCTCAACCCACGGCGCCCCTGAGCTCAGACCTTCCCCTGTCGATGCCTCTGGTGCCGGCGGTAACTCATCAAATGGGGGAAAATTCACAGACACACCAGAATCCACCAACCACTACCGACACCTCAGGTTCTATCTCTCTTTCCCTTAATCCTTCGTCATCTCTTATTAACTTACCCAGGCCCATGTCATCTATACCCAAAGCCCAAATACAACACACTAATTCCCGAGGAGCCCAACCTCAAACTACAAATGTTTCCCAAGACCCACCAATACAACCCGACCCGAATACAAATACTTTGGAGTCCTCCCAAAACACCACAACAACCCAACAACGTCAACCTGCAAATCCTCACCCTCAACCAAAGAAAATCCGTACTCGTTCCCAAAATAATATCTGGAAACTAAACAAAAAGTACTCCCTAACCGTCCAAGTTCCCAACAAACCAAACCCTGAACCTACCACGATAGCCCAAGCTATGCGAGATGAGCAGTGGCGGAACGCCTGTGCCGAAGAGTTCAACGCTCAGATTCAAAATCGAACATGGGATTTGGTTCCTCCAGCTCCGCATCAGAACGTTGTTAGTTGTCGGTGGTTATTTACTAACAAGTTGTTTCCTGATGGTACACTTCACAGGAGAAAGTCGCGACTGGTTGCACGTGGAAACACTCAACAATACGGTGTTGATTTCTCCGAAACGTTCAGTCCTGTAATCAAGGCCACTACTATCCGTACTGTGCTTGGAGTTGCAGAAAGCAAGGGCTGGTCATTGAGGCAATTAGATGTCAATCATGCTTTTCTACAGGCGAAACTCAAAGATGAAGTCTATATGTCACAGCCACCGGGGTTTGTCGACAAGGATCGTCCCCACCACGTCTGTCGACTCAACAAAGCTATATATGGGCTCAAACAATCACCACGTGCGTGGTATCACGAACTCAAGAACTATTTGGTCTTGGCTGGCTTCAAGAATTCGAGTGCAGACGCATCTTTGTTCATTCTTCGCCGGGGGTCTGATATTCTCTATCTACTGGTCTATGTAGATGATATAATAGTTACTGGCAGCAATGGGAACTTGATTGGAAAAGTTATTACTGCACTTGGGAACCGGTTCTCCATCAAGGATTTGGGTGACTTACATTACTTCCTCGGCATTGAGGTCACCCGCACAAAACAGGGCCTTCACCTCATGCAAAGGAAATATATCATGGACCTACTCACACGGACGAATATGCTGGATGCCAAGCCTGTAGCAACACCATTACCGACATCTCCGAAGCTCAGCCTCTTCGCAGGAGAACTCCTAAAAGACCCCACAACATATCGTGCTATCACCGGGAGTCTACAGTATTTGTCTTTAACGCGCCCGGATATCTCGTATGCGGTCAACAAACTGTCCCAGTTCATGCATAAACCAACGGTTGATCACTGGGCAGCTGCGAAACGGGTCTTACGATATCTGGCTGGAACCACTACGCATGGCATTCTTCTGCGGCGACAAAACCCACTATCTATTCATGCATTTTCTGATGCAGATTGGGCCGGTGATACTGATGATTTTGTGTCTACAAATGCATATCTCATCTACTTGGGAAGCCATCCTATTTCGTGGTCGTCAAGGAAACAAAAGGGGGTCTCTCGCTCGTCAACAGAAGCCGAATATCGATCGGTGGCGAATACAGCGTCTGAGGTACGTTGGGTATGCTCGTTACTTTCCGACCTTGGGATACATATACCACAGATGCCAGTGATCTACTGTGATAACATTGGCGCCACGTATCTCTGTGCGAACCCTGTTTTTCACTCGAGAATGAAACATGTCGCTTTGGACTATCATTATATACGCGAACAAATACAGTCTGGACAACTGCGAGTAACTCATGTTCCTACCAAGGATCAACTGGCTGATGCACTCACCAAACCTCTCCCGCGCATACCATTTCAAGATGCTTGTTACAAGATTGGAGTGGACAAGGCCCCTCCATCTTGAAGGGGCGTATAGAAAATACATGTAATAAAAGGGTCTTTCTGTAATTATCTGTCACTAATACCCTAGCTACACGAGTGTATATATACTAGTACAAGATTAATAATAATCATTAAGTTTCCAAACCTTTACTTACTTCATGTTTTCAAAAAAGCTCTACAGTACTATAAGTTGTAATAGCATCACAGGATTCAGAATGATTACTATGTCTAGCACGTTGATAAATATAATAATTACTTTGCATATAGCATACGAAGACAAAAGTGATAAAACTGTATTAACATATCTAATTTCAAATACTTGTGTACATATTTGGTTAATGCTGATATTCAGTTTGGCGTCCAGACCAGTATTATTTTTTTATTTTTTAAATAAAACTTATAGAATTATCTAATATAATTAAAATATATATAATAATTAATGATTGTGAATAATAAAAGTTTAATAGGAATTTATATATTTTCTACCATTTATTTCTATTTTATATTATTAAAATATATTACAATCACATTAACTATCTGAATTTTTTTGGTATATATTATATTTGGGATTTTCTGAAAGAATCAAAAATTACTTAAATTGTTAAAAGTCCAACACGAAAAAATTTCTGATCAAATGTTTAAAATTTTTGTTATAACAAGATACAATCATTTGAGTATCAAGTTTCATTCAATAAATATTTAAATTAAAAATATATCTCTATTTTAATAACGTTTAAAGTAAACTATATATCATCGAAAAATATATGAATATTGTAATTTAATTTTTTTAGAAATATGTATTTTGATAAAGTTAATTAATTTTAGTATTTAATTTGATCAATTTTTTTAAAAATATGTTTTACATGTCTTTTGCTGTTAGTTAATAATAATAACTTCTTAAACTTAATTATTTAATAAATATTTTATAAAGTATTATACTTCAGGTTGGACGTAAATTATTACCCGGTATTATCATATAAGAGCACCATTAACCAAGGTGCTTAGAGGAATGATTAAGGGAGAGGACACCAAAACTTTAAGTACCGGTTCTTAAAATTTCAAATTAAGCATTGGTTCTTGTACTGTTTGCGGGTTCCACTGACACGTGGCGATATGCAATTGATTCATTTTTAGTTTTTATTTTTTATTTTTATTTTTTATTTAAATCAGACTAAAAAAAGTAAACATCCCAAATGAAGTTTTAGAATTAATGGTGCCTTAAGGATTTTAGAATTCGTTTACTTTCGAATGGAAAAGAAAAAAAAGAGGAACTTGTATGATATGACTTTGGCCTTTTTATGTATACACCAGGTAATTGAACCCACATATCCTAATTCCTAACAACCAAACACTTATCTAGTTATTTATACTCTGTATGATTTTATAGAGGATATAAATGTTGTCACATCAATACACAGTGATGTGTATGTCGTGTCCAGTTAACAATCATATAATTTTCTTATTTTAACATTATATTTGTGTTTTTTGATAAAAGAGATCCCACACGCATCTCAATCCAAATATTTCTTTATTGATATAATTACAAGAGATAATTGGCCAATACACCCCAAATGGTGGTCTATACTAGTCACTTATCCATGATGGGATTGATTTATTTTGTCTGACCAAATTATCCTTTTTTCTCTCTCTCCTTCCTTCCTGTATTTACATGTGGGTGTGTCAGTTTTTTTTTTCTTTTCATTTTCGTTATCAATGCTCTTCTCTCCTCTTATCATTTTCAAAATGAATTACATGCAAAATAAATATGTTAAATATTTTTGAGTTCACTTTGATTCTAAAAAATAATTTTAAATATGTTATTAGAGAAATACATACAATTAAATTACATCAATTTTTTGATGATATCAATTTTCTGGGTTTTAGATTCGACGTCGTGTTAGCGGTTAACAAATATTGTAGACGTTAACAGAAGTGTTAGTTGTTAACAATTATTTTTACGCTTCGCGTTAATAAATGTGTTCGCTGTTAACAAATATTGTAGACGTTAACATAAGTGTTAACTGTTAACAATTATTTTTACGCTTCGCTGTAATAAATGTGTTGGTTGTTAACAAATATTGTAGACGTTAACAGAAGTGTTATAAGTTAACAAATGTTTGCTAACCGTTAACAACTTTGTTAACAATCGACACTGGTGATTATTAACATAGAAATTAACTGTTAATAAATTTTATAAATGTTAACATGTGTGTTAGCTGTTAACAAATACATGTATTTTATCTGGTAACAAAACGTGTATCCGTTAACAAATTAGTTAACTGCTAACAATTAATCTAACACTATTATCGAATTTATAACAGATTGTAAATTTTAGAGATGTTGAAATCTTGCAATCAACTGTAATTTATGTGTTCAACTATATCAATGTTAAATTATTTTATCTATTATATTTTTATATTCTATTTTTAAAAAAAATTATAATAAGCAAAAGAGTGAGAATAAAAAGAAAAAATATGTTATTAGGAGATACATAATTACAGAGAAAGAAAATAGAGTGTTAAGAAAGAAAGAGAATGTCAGATGAAGAAAGAGAATGTGTGGAAGAAAGAGAACGTTAGAAGGTTATTATGGTCCAATCTAATGTAAAATTGTAAAGCAAATTGCCTTTGTGTCAAATCATGGTTATTTCTCTAATATCAACATCAAATATGGGTATTTGACTAATTCTCTCTAACTACAATCCTGAATATAAAGTATTCTTTAGATTTATATACTCGTAGTCTTTTATCATCTATTAACTTCAGCATGTGCACTGAATATGGCAAATAAATTTGAACCGATTGGGAATTTACTAAGGTTGTAGTTGGTAACATTAAGAGTACATGAAAGGTAAATTGATTTGTGAAATAGAGTGAAAATGTATAAGTGGGAAAGAGAAAAAGGGGAGTAAGTAAATTTACTCTTGTAAATGCCAAAGTAAATGTGTGTGTGTGTGCATTTTCTCCATTTCAACAGTAATTGAAGGGAATAAAAGAGAAACTATTACACTTAATTGGTAATTCTTAGAGTAATTAACAAGAACTAATTTTTCTGCTTAAATATTTACTCTAAAAATGACTTTCAAACAAAGCCTAAGAATAAGACTCAAAATTTGTAAAAGTTAAGTTACCAAGTTCTTATTAAAAAAACAGTCTACTTCTGTTTCCCAAAGTTTGTTAAACAACTACACAGAAAAACCTATGTTTCTCAAAACAAATAGATTAGCGAGAAAAAAAATCAACAAGCAAAATTTTACTCTTTTACGTTAGACACTGGAAAGGATAATGTTTTAGTTTTATTTACTGTTTTGGGTGAGTAAAAATTAACCTTGCTTTAAGTTTTATTTTGAGCATCTCCAACAGTATTTCATTTCTTCATTTTTTGAATGGTTTTGCATTCCAACAATTTTTTATCTTTTTAAATTTTAAAGGGGTAAATAGTGCACATTCAAATTTGAAGGTACACTATTCACACATTTAAAACACTATTTACTTTTCACTTTATTCCATACAACTATATATATTTTATAAATGTATGAATAACTTTTTATATATCATATTTTATTACTTATCGTTATATATTTTTTTTAAATATTTCAGCTAAAATTATTTTATTAACACTTTTTTACTACTTATAGTTATATTTGACTATATATTATTATATTTTTTAAAAATATTTTATTTTAATATGTTTCAAACAGTATGTGTTATTGGTTTTTGAAAGTTTTGTGGTTATAGTTAATTATTAATAATATTGAAGATTAAAATATTAATTATTAATTCTTATAAAAATAAATTTAAAGGTGATTATTGGAAAACCAGTCATTCTCCCTTTATTTTAAAAGTAAACTTCAATAAAAATGAAAGAACTTGTTGGAAATGACTTTATAATTCATTTTCGTCTCCAGCTCTCTTCATTTTCTAACTATTTTAACTAAACTGAGAGTTACCCGCCATACCTAAGAACAGTATAAATTAGGAGTATATTAATATTTTAAATACATTAGAGAAATTGAGAAATTTATACGAAAGTGAAGTGTGTCAGAAGATCCAAACAGCAAAAAACGAGGAAACGTCTCCTTCTGCAAAAAAAACATAAAATATTTAATTACACAAAAATCTAAATTATTGAGGAAGAGAGGAAGAAAGAAGATGATAACGATAATGATAATGAAGCGTGATAGGGAAAGACGGGTCCCATTATATTTATATGTCTAGGTATATTTTTTTTATTTTTGAAACTAAATGTATAGGTATACTTTGATGATTTCACCGATAGAATTTTAATTACTTTTGAGTTTATGAGAAATTTGAAGGTTATCTTATTTTTAACTAAGTCCTATAATTGTATTACAATTTGAATTAACCATTTCGTAGAGATGTTTATTCATGTAACCTATATGTAACCATTTGAATTAACTTTTTTTCTGCACGGCGGTTAAGTGTTTAGAAGGCAAGGTAGTCAAATCCATTGTCCACGTTCACAATAAAACCCACTACATTTTTGTTGTACATGCATAGCTTTTCTTGTTGGTATATCAAGTATCAACAGTTTACTGCAAGTGAAAGCACATCCTCTGTGAAAGGAAATTCTTATTTCCCAGACTAAAACTGTACAACCTTTTGAGTGAAACAGATGTTTTATTCCACTTAGACCATCTCCAAAAACTTCTTTTATTTTTTTACCTTAAAATGAAGTAAATTCAAAATGAGTTTGAGAATTGCTCCAATGGTTGCTCTTATTTTTTTTTCCTCAATTTTAAATATATACAGTTTCAAATTTTTATTTATTTCTAGTAACACATTTTATGTGATAAATTTTTAAATTAAACTCACTTACTTCAAATTTCTTAAAATTTTAACTGAACTTTAACTTCATTAAAATTAAAAAAAATATATTACATATTAGTTATGTATTATTAAAGTTATAGTTTATTATTTTATTTTCTTATCTTATATATATATATATATATCATTTTGAATTATAATATTTATATTTAAGTATTTAACTAACTCGTTATTTGTAATCATGCTTTAAAAAGTTTAAGCAGTATATACATATTAAACAAAAGTTTTAAAAGTAATATTTTGATTAAAACTTTTTGATTTATTCATAAAATAAATTAAGTTTTGTAAATGATATACCATTGTGTTACACTATTTATATCTTCTTTTTTCATCAGAATTATATACTATTAAATTTCCCTCATTTTTTGATGTTTTATTTTATTTTGAAGTGAACTCTCACGCTTCATATATGCACTTGCTACCAACACATTTTCATATTACACCTTAGCAAGTTAACTATATATAAAAATCAGTACATATATATATAAAGGCTTTTTTGAATTCAAACTCTATTTCAAAATATATATATGAACATCGTTCTTCAAATTTTACATCTTTTAATTAAGAGATATCAAACGTGAAGGATGTTCGACATATTTTATAAAACAAACTACCAATACATTATTGACCACTTCGAGATTTCAATTTACTATTTTAAGTCTAATTAGGAGATTGTAATTAGTCATTGATTTAATCATTGATCGTCTCCAATAAATTACTTAGTTAATGTACTTGTTACAATATTTTATTGCGGTGTCTCTCAAAGGACTGCAAAAATGTAGTCACATCCATATGTGTATGTACGATGTTAAAAATATGAAAGTAACTTTTTAGGAAAATATGTTCAATAAAAATAACTTTTTAAAATATGAAAAGGAATGTAAATATATATGATCATCTTTATATTAAATAAATTTAAGCAATCACTTTTATCTATTTTATTGTATATAATTAAATCTAAATTATATTAAATATTTATATATATATATATATATACTATATTTTAAATATGGCTATTTATTAAATGAGTGTTGCTACTTATATAGCTTTATGATTATTTGTATATTTTGGTGATTTATAATCGACTTAAAAAAATGTAAATTTTAAAATTAAAATGTTAAGTTATCAATACTTATTCAATGCAAATTTTGATATTAGTATATAGCTTATTCTAAACGCTATTAAAATAAATTTATATTTTCTACTCATATGATTTTATGATCATTTGTGATTTGTTTTAACAAAAAATTAAATCACTGATTGCAAAATTTTGGTGTGTGACTTTTTAGTAGTTTATTGATTTAAATCGTTTAAAAAATTCAAAATCTAACATATACAAAAAACTCAACTTTTTATTAGATGACTAATATGAATGTATAATTTATTTTAATAATATATAATTATACAAAAATGATTGATGATACACAAATTGTTATCAAATCTTTATTATTTAAATCATTAATTGTCATATATTTTTTAATTGTATTAGATAATTCTATACATTTTTAAGGAAAGAAAGAATATATATTTTTACGTTAATAATTAATTTTATGATTAGTTTAATGAAAATTATATTATATAATTAGATTTACCAGTTTATTTATCTATTTTCTTTTTAAGAATCATTTTATTGATGACAAATGACATAACTTAAATATTGTAATGCTTCTCAAATAATATATAAAAGATTGTGACTTTGGGTTTCTATTTATTTCCTAATGCAACACTGATGTTACTATTTAAGGGAAAAGATAATTTTATTAGTATTACATTACGCAACCAACATGTCTGCCGAGTATGACTGTCTCCTACGACCATAGCAGTAGCCAAAGAATGGTTCATCAAATTGTAACATTGAGTGTGAAGTGTAAACGTAAGGGAAAAAAAACTTTGAGTTTGAACTTTACTTTTATTTTATAATTTAAGGTTCAAAAACATTAACCTTTCATTAAAATAAAGAAATATACACCACTAAACTAAAATATTCATTTGGGCATCCCGTTTTTATCCTTAACTAAATTAGGGTTAGATAAAAGTTCTTGATTCAGTGAAAACCATCGAGGCACCTCTAATGATACTTGTTTAAAGCAAAATGCAATTTCAAAGAAGTATAGTTAAACAAGTCTTTCTCGGCTCATTAAATATTCTTCGAATAATATTCAAAATCTGATTACAAAAGGCAGCCAACCAATGGTTGTAGCCCAATGGTTGGGACGGGTCCCCGCCTGCACCCAGGTAGGGGGTTCGATCCACGCCGGAGGGAACTACCTTGCAACGCTCTTGTCCCTCACACGGATATGGGTCATGCTTTCAGCCCATTTGAAAAACTGGGAGGGGCGTCTATCCGTGGGCATTCCTTCCCCTTGGGGATTAGTCTGGGCCTCTGGGCCTGGGATACCCCCAGGTTAAACAAAAAAAAAAAAAAAAAAAAAAAAAGGCAGCCAACCAAGTGCATCTAACAAGCCTTAAAATCTCGATCACACATTTTCATATCTTACCGATTTCAAATAAAAGAAGATTAAACCCAATATTTATTCATTCCTCCATCTCATACTTGTTTGTTCCCACGTGCCAGATGCACGAAAACCTCCCCCTCTTAATGAAAGAAAGATATAAGGTTGGATAAATATTTGTAATTTTTTATTTAATTTGTTATCCATTTTAATTCAAATCGGAACAAATAATAACATCTAATATTCTTAAGAAATGAAGTATATCACAAATAATAAAAAATTTATAAACGGATATCCGATAAGATTTTTTATATGCATATATATATATATATACATATATTTTAAAATTATATATACATGTTTATATAAATATTATATTTTTATATATTTTATTTATTAAATTTATTAAATTGTTGTTAGAATTTTAAAAAGTAAATAACATTTTATTTTTTGCATATTTTGTAATAAAATAATATTATTTAAGTTTTATTTATTTTTAATTTTTTTATTTTATCATACGGGATGAAATCATATATTAAATTTAAAATATAAAAATTTCAGATATTCAATAACCACATATAATTGGTTATTTAGAAGAAATTGATCATATCATAAATACCTCCAAATCTGAATATTAGTTCTATAGATAAAATGAAAAAAAAAAAAAAAGTTCTATAGATAAAATGGAAGCTGTAGAGTTGACGCTTGTGCAGTATTGATATGGGCCCCACACGTGTTGGCTCTTTCTCCTCCTAATATTAATTTTCTTAAAAAAATATTTTAAGCGAAGAAGATTCGTCATCCCGAATGGGCCCTATATCCCAATCAAAGTTCTGGACTGTGTCGCTCAACAAATAGCAGGGTCCCACGTGTCCAATTAAGTCAAGAAAGCAGCCAATCCTACTCTTGTTACAATTTTCCACGTCTCTCCTTACCTTTATACATTTATTTTCTCCATTTACTCCAGCAACTCCATTTATTTATTATTTAAATTCGTTGATCATCGTGTTTTTCTCCATCTACATAAATGTTTTTAGTGTTATACTTTTTTTTTTGTTTTTTTTTTAACCTGGAGGGATCTCAACCCCAGGGACTAACCCATCGGCGCGAAACAGTCAATTTGGTACTATGGGGAGTTAGATACCCCAATTGCCTGGCCAACACCACGGCGTATCTTGGGGGGAGTCGAACCCACGATCCTTAGGACACAACGAGCCGAACTCAACCACCCGACGAGTGATGCCTGGTTTTTTAGTGTTATACTTTTTCCGTTCATTTTATCGGATATTTTAGAAGTTTATGTTGTACATATATTTGAAGTATAACTGATATAGATTTGAATAAAAGTAAGTATATTGAAAGCAATGTATTTTTACAATTTATGACAAGGTTAGTTTCTAATTTTAATAATACATTCTCTGGTTATAGTTTTAGTTTGTTTATTTTATGTGATTTTTGTTATTGTAAAATATGATTTATTAATTTAATCCATAAGATAAATTTATCACCTTTTCAAAAAAGATCAATACTTGACACACTTTATTAGTTTTAATTACTACTTTTGTTTTATTTATTTTAAAAAATAAAAATTTACGTATATTTTTATAGATGTATTTATTACAATAATATTTTGTTTTTGTATTATTTCTTTTACTAAAAGATTAAGATACTACAAAGTTTTACATCGTAATTTTAGCAGAAAATAATTTTTTGTTTCGGAAGAGATAGAACATAATACAATTATTTTAAAAAATTATAAAATGATACAATTAATTAACTACGATGATCATAAAGTGTTAGTAACGTTGATATCATGTTATATTTTAGTCTTCATTTAAATACTCGAAGAGAAATCCATCTATGTGATTCACTTCTCTTAAGAGATATACCTAAACTCTTATATAGGCTTAAGATACCCAAAGTTGATAAAAAAATTAATCACAAGTAATTAATATAATACTGATTACTTGATTAGGCTATTGTGTTTGGTGCTTTCTTGATAGAGATCTGCGTATATCTTGGTTTGGCTTTTCTGGACACGTGTCAATTCACAGTACCACTCAACGTTGTCCTGCATTTTCTTAAACCAATGGTACAAAATCACCTGGACCCATCCTATTAGTGACGCATCTACCTTTTCTAGATAGGCCGTTGATTGAGTTTGATCGCAAGGCGAAGATTCATCCCGACACATGTGCGTGAAATATTATCTAGGCAGTTTCGTGTTAGTAGAGCAAAGTGGCACGTGATGTAAGACCTACACAGTTTCAAAGAGAACAGAAAACATAAGCTTGATCACTGTGACATCACAAGACTATAAACCCTTGTTCAAAAACGTGCGGTCTACTGGTCAGTTAATTGTCGGATCTGCGTGAAACAGTATAGAGCCACGGCGTTTCAGTGTTTTTTTTTTTTAAAAAGCATTGAAACACCAGTGTTACTCGAATAACATATTGGAAAACTAAATGAACTTGTTGGTTTTGTAGATTTTAAGTTTGTAATCACATCTATATCTTAAATTTGTTATATATAAATTAAAAACTATAAAAATACCAATAAAAATCAATTGAATCGCAAAAAAAAAGAACTGAGATCGAAAAAATCACAGAAGTAGAAAAATTAAAAATAAAGTTATTTTGATCATTTTTAAGCCATTAACCTAAAAATAAAATTGTTTTCTTCTAAACCGGATCCGGAAGAATAAGATAAACCAATAACCACTAGATTAGGTGATAACAACAGTATCAAAACACATAATTTATATATAAGATAAAGTTTATATAAAAAAAACCTAAAACTACTCCTAATCAATCATGTATAGTTTACCAGTAATTGTTTCAAAATCTAGACCCTATTCGATTATACTCTAGCAGCTAACGAGTTTTCAAACAAGGATAAAAACCCAATATGCTGGCTTTCTTATACTCTCTCGCGCGTGAATATGACCACAGGCGTACCAAAAAATTTATGCGTTAATTATGGTGAATATAAATTTTTTAAACAATAAAAAGACTTTTCACGAAAGTGTGCCTAACACCATAATACGTGTGTATACCAAAACCATGCAAAATTAGAACAAGCCCTTAACCCGACCAAAGAGCCGGTGGACTATTAAAACATTACAGGAACAATCCAAATTTGCTGTCAGCAGGTGACCAATGAGAGAACAACACGTCATGGTCACAAAAACCATGATGAGATGTTGTGAAAACCCCAATCATAGAGATGGAGGAGCTTTGAGGATGTACGTGCAAGTGGCAACCTCTCTAGATTTATTATATTTAGCATTGCAGATTAAATACACTGGTAGGTCTATCCGCGAACCATATATTATAATAATATAATAATATAATATATCTAATATTATTATTAGTAAGTATAAACTCAACAAGAGTGGTTGGATATGTTACCTCGTAAGGACATGTTTATTGTAGGGTTTTTAGGTGGAGTTCTTAACTTTTGTTAAGAGTTGGTTCTTAGTTTTTAACTAAGAAAAATTAAGAACCGGCTCTTAAGAGCACCTCTATTGGGAGGCACTTAGAGGGGTCCTTAGCAATAAGGACCACTCCTAAAAACCCTTATTTAAGGACCGCTCCTTACACTGTTTTGTGGGCCCCACTGACACGTGGCGGCCCACGATTGGTTGGTTTTTAAATGTTTTTTTTTAATTTTTTTAAATGGAAAAAATAAAAATAAAAAAGTTAAGGACCCTATAGGGGTCCTTAACTGATGGAGATGCTCTAAATAAGAGTTTTAAGAGCCGGTTCTTAGCCGTAAAGTAAAAAAAAAAACGAAAAAACGAAAAATCAAAAGTTAAGAACCCCACCTAAGAACCCCGTATTGAACATGGCCTAATATCTTCCCATTTTGGATAGAGCTTTCATACTGTAAGAGTATTCCATTAAAAAGCAATACCGCCTAAATCAATCTATTAACTAGTATGTTTGTTTTTGGTAAAATGTTAAGATTTATACCACCTATATATTATTAACTAGTATGTTGTTTTAGTTACAACCAAAAATACTTATAATGCTGTCACAAAGTGCCAAGATATGAAGAATCTGTCATTATTTCGGCGGCTGTATATGGCAATGAAACTTTGGTTTAAAAGAAAATGAGTTATGTTCAAATCTTGTATAATTGTGTGGTCAAAGGGTAGGCAAAGCCTGACTTTTGATTATTGGTTTCCATTCAAACGCAATCCGATCGTTTAATGAGGCCTACCCGCATCGATCGGAGTAATGCAAAATATCTAAAGAAAAAGAAGTTGCACTAGATCATGTTTATAAAAAGGAACTTGCACTAGGTTACTCATTATTGAAAGTGACTATGAATAATGATTCTTCGTAGTAGTGTTTGGAGAAAAAAACAAAATTGGGTGCTCGGATGTCGACCATATTGTGAAAACCCGTTATGGAAAAAATAATAATAATGCTATACAAAAGCAATTAGTAAATGTTTTTTTTCTGGTTACGAAAAGGGTTGTATAGGGCATCACTTTATCATGCATTAAAGTCTTTAGCAAGAAGGCTTCTGGACTCAAACTCATGACCACAAAAAAATTCTTAGGAAAACTGAGGTCTACCATAAGCAGCATATATACTTCAACCAAAACATTAAGAAAAATCTTTGAATCTTTTTTAATATCTTTTTATCTCCATATGCCAAGAATCTTATAGATTTCCTTAATTTATACAACTTTATCTACATATGTTTGCATTATTAGTCACATCAATAGTATGACTCCTAATTCTACATCTGTATTATTAGTCATATATATAATAGATGCGTACACATGATAAAAATAAAGCTATCAACTTTCATAAGTGTAGTTGAAAAATGGTTGCGAAAGTTCATAGTATTCATTTTTCTAAAGAAAATAAGTTCTTATTTTCTAATTAAGAAGCAGAGAATTGATGGAAGGACAAGGCTACCATTGGTCTTGTCATAAATAGGCCAAACTAAGAGCACCCGCAATGGTGATCTTTAGCGGAATCCTTAGAAAAAATAATAATTAAATAATTAAAAAAGTTAAGGATTCATCCAAAAAAATCCTCATATAAGGATCGATTCTTATACTATTCACGACACGTGGCGGTCCGTGATTGGTTGGTATTTATTTTTTTTAAATTTTTTTTTTAAAATCTGAAAAAAATAATAATAATAATTAAAAAATTAAAAAACACTATTCCTAAGGACTCCGAGGGGAATCCACGGTTGTGGATGCCCTAAACACCACAATAATAATATTATTTTTGATGGTTCACTTTATTTTTTTCTTTAAAATAAAATAATTCTAGACTGGAATTGAATTATACTTTAATAATATTTTATTTTAAAGTAAAAAATAAAGCAATGAATAAAAATTGAACAAAAAACAAAAAAAAAGTCTATTTATAGAGTAAAATCACTTCTTACTTTATCATAGAGTTAAAAAATAAAAAATGTTTGAAATATTGTTACTCCAAATTTTATAATATAGTAAAAAAATAAAGTGATGTTGAAGCTCTAATGGGCTAGTATCCAGTTTATTGATAGAGAAAATTACACACAGAGGCAGTTTATGAGTTTATTTACACTATAAATCATTTATTTTACACAAAATCACGAAAATCATAAGATATCATAAAGTCTTTCATCATTTTCATATCACATGAATCTCAATGAATCACTCATGTTTATGCTAGAAAATTTCAGCTGATATTAGACAATATTAGCTTTCAAATATTTAAACTTGCAAATGTATGTTAAAATCTATTTGGTATACAGATGAACCGGTGTACATGTGAATTTTCATGAAACATTACACTTGTAGATGGTGAAATATATGCATACGCTGACATGACAGTACAAATATTTAAACTTGCAACAATATGCAAAAAGATGTATCCTGGGTACACTGAATGTGATTTGCGGTTTTAATGCAAAAACAAGATTTTACGGTACATTGCTTTAATAATATATAATGTACACAAGTGACATTGTGCACATGTACACATAATAACATGTACACATGTACATATGTACACATGTAAGACCAATTATAAATTTTTATTATAATGTATTTCTAATTATTTTTAGAACAATTAATCTATTACAATTTCTAATTATAAAATTGGGTAAATTTGAATTATAAGAGTTTAAATTAGTGCCTTTTGATTCCAACATTTGGGTCATCTCGAAATGATTTCAATCATCAGTTAAAAGGATATTGTATTATATTGTTAATTTTGCATCAATATTGTTGGAGATAAACTCAAGACTAAGTTGGATAATGATGACATGTCCTAATTTTATAATAGTTAGTGTTAAATCTCTCATATAATTAGCGAATAACATCGAAGCTCGCTCGTGTTGTACACATGTACAAGATGTGTTGTGTACACTCTAGCAAATTTGTTGTTTTTGATTATTTATATTTTACTATTTTAATAAATTTTAAAACCTCTTTTTAACATTTTAATCATATAGATTGCATATTAGATGTATATATTACATTTGTGTGTCTATTTGTATTTGATGGTTTTGGTGTGCACAACTCAAACTTTGGATTTAAATTGAGAGGCTATCTCTGAAATTTGCAAAGTTAAAAGCTGAATAAAAAATATCAAAAAGTTCAAGGACATGTTCTTGTAATTATGGAAGGTGTGTTTGCAATTAAAAAGTCTGGCAGAAAACATGCATTTCAGTTTTAACGGGCAAACATGATTTTATTGTACATTACTGTATTATTATAAGATGTACACATGTAAATATATACACATATACACATGTAATTTTTGTACACATGTGTAATCGAAACTGTCTCATATTATTTACAAATAAAAAAATTAAATGTCTACATTCGAACTACAAACATTTTGCTAAAATGATGTACATATGGACATTTTGGAATATGGTGATATCTTATGATTTTATTGATACTTAAAATTTTTTATTTTTAATATACATTTTGGTTCATGTCAGTGTTTTAGGTTTTAAATTTCATTTTAATAAATATTTGTATTTTTTGGTGTCTGAAGTGCACAATATTAAAATGTAATCCAAATTTATAAGAGAAATTAGCATGTTTAAGAATTTTGGTGCCAAATTAAGAAGAATAAAAAGATACAGGGACCTAAAATGCAAAACTGTTGAAGTTAGACAAAATTTTCTAGATCTATGAAATTAGAACGGTTGTTGTTCGGTGTCGCCTCGAAACGATGACACGGCGCGAAAACAACGATGAAGATAAATAGAGGTCGACGAGGAGGGGAGTTTCTAAACGATGCATGACGGTGGTGGTTCTCACCACATCTTGATGGAGAGTTGGCGACGAGCAACATAGATAAAATGACATTTGTTGTCTGTTAGAGAAGAAGAAGACTGCAATAGAGGCTACGACGAGGAAGATTGTGTTGATCTAAAATCAATGACGGTCGTGATGATGAAAGAAATGGAATCACTGCGTAGAGATTTTGATGTCGCTGTTTCTGTTGCAATTTAAATTACCATAGTTTGTATTACCGTTGTTTCTTTCACCATTACTTCTATCGTAGAATTGAGTTATTATGCTTATGTTACAAAATAATGGTGAAAGAGATGATATGAGTGGTGAGTCCTACTAATTATATTTTGTTACGATTTAGTTAAGAAAGAAGAGAATAAATTAAGAGAAAGTGTCTTATTAGCTGAAACTATCTTATAATGTAATAAAAATTCAGAAACTGTTTCTGAGTGTAAATCACATTTATTGATATTGAACTTAATTATTGCTTTAATACAAAGTTATGAAGATAATATTTTCATATGATATATTATTAAATGAGTATAGTATATGTGTATCAATGCATGGACGTGCATATATATAAAATATGTAATGTTCACTTCACTATCAAAATCATTGTTATACAAACCTCTCATGAAAATATTTTGTTATGTTTCATTTTTTGAAGCACATCACTTCAAAAATAATACTTAAATTCATAAAGCTATGACACATGAAAGTGAACTTTTTTATATCATTCGGAAGGAGAGAACTTCAATAAAGAACATCTCACGAGCAAAAGACGACTTATCTGATATTTTCTTCAAAAAACAATAGAACACATTTCATAAAATAAATAAGAGAAATACTATAGGATATACCTAAAATTTTTTTATCACAAAAATAGATTTTAAAGAAAAAAAATGATCAAAAGAAATTTTATTGAAAAGTGTAAATATACACTTATATCTATTAGTTTAATTAATATAAATTTAAAGTTTAGAGTTACGGAGTGGGTTTTGGAGGTGAGGTTAAAATCTTAAAAATAAAAAATAAAAATTTCAAAATAAAAAGTTTTATTTCGGTTATTTTTTTAAAGGTTATTTTAGTGACAAAAACTTAAAAATGGCTATTTGAGATATTTTCCCAATAAATAATATATATTTGTGCTGCATTTTATGCGTATACAATATTAGTATATTAGGCAATAATTCACACTATGTGCAGAATGAGATAATCTATAAAATATTTATTAAATAAATATTTTTTGAAAAATATATTTCAAATAATAACAAATGATGTACAACATAATTTAATGATATGATCAAGTTAAAATTGCATAAATGTTCATTTTTATTAATTAAAGTATGATACATATTCTAAAATTTTGGAATTAAAATATTTATAAATATATATATGGCATATACTATATATTATAATTTAAATGATATTAATATATATATATATATATATATATATTTATATAGAGAGATATTAATCTGAATATTTATTAATTGAGACATCGTACTATTTTAAACAATTAATCACAATTTTTAATGGAAAATTTAACAGTTTTAGTAAATTATATTTGTTTTAAAAAATAGAAAATGTAAAATATATGAAAAATATAAAATTTTATTATATAATAAAAGTGATTTTAATTAGTTAAAACTATAAAATTAAATAAAACTAATAGAGAATATGTATATATATATATATATCTATATATATATATATATATTGTCATCAATTTTTATTATTGAATATCATTAATTTCATATATATTTTAAATCGCATTTGGTAATTCCATAACTTTTATTTAAGAAAAAAAAGAACGAGAAATATTTTTTTTTGTAAATTACTAGTTAATTTTATTGTTAGTTTACTGAAAATTATAGTATATGATAGATGGATCAAATAATTTAAAATCATTTTTCTAAAACTCTATAAATCATTTTAGTATGACACATTAGCATAGTTCAAATGTTAAAATGTTTTTCAATTGATATAGAAGGGATTTTAGACATTTTATAGTGGAGCTATATATTAAAGCAGTGATATTACTTAATGCAGAGCCCTTCCTATGTATGTAGGAATAAGAAATACCAACAACTTGTATCTCCTAAATAAATAATCTTCTTTAACAAAATATATAACATAAAACCTACTTTGTAAATAAGTTATGTGCGATCGTGGTGGTTGTAAGAATATTATTCTCCTTGGACTTAGGATCGGCTCTACTACATTTTCAAATAAAATAAAGATAACTAGGATAAAGAAGAATCCATTAGGAAGTAAGCGTTCAATCCCTTGAGGAATATGGGGTTTTACCGATTTTTTTTGAAGAGTAAAGTGCTCTAGCTAGGCGTGATATTGCCATCATGTCATATAACCCGACAAATGTTTTATATGTGAGTAGTTCCAAAGTTGTGTATGAAAAGAAATAGGTGAAAGTGTTCTTTCGTAAAGAGAATAATTAAAATAAACTTTAAGTAAGAAAACTAGAAACTGAAAACATGAATGGAGAATAGTTGGGAGATGGGGCCTTAGCAATTACTTTTTTGAAGAGCAAGTTGTAAGCTTTTTATATATTTATATTCTTGTTCAATTATAAGATTCCAACTTTCACATTACTACAACATAGTGTGGTATCCTACATGTCTCCTTTTATTTATTTTTATTATCAGCATAAGTTTAACATTTTTTTTAATAACTTCACATAATAATAGAATGCTATGTCAATTGCAATGAACATATCCTCTCCTCTTTCCCCTATCATTTCAGTTGATTGAGATTAAGGTTCACAGAGAACAACACATGTCATGGAAGTGAGTAGCATATGCTAAATAAATTAAAATAGAAATCTATATGTATAACAACTAAAGTTGTATTCATCGTTGATGTAACTTGTGCTTTCAATGTTTATAAACTGTAAAAGGCAAATTTCTTGGGGTCAGCTCTTGAGAGAAAAGTTTACAATGTCGTACGAATCACAAAGTCTAGTGAACTATGCCATAAAAGAGTTTTGTCCTTTACCTAAAACTTATTGGGGATCTCTAGTCGTATCTTTTAGGTAAACAATCACTAATACATAAAAAAATATGTCCTACAAAAGTGTACACATGTTCTTTTGTCCAACCCCATGATAAATAATGTTGTATCATACGATTTGGATATGATCTGACTCACATTTGATGAAAAAATAAATCATAATAATCATATGGATTAAACATTTTAGACCTACCCTATCCTCCGAAAGGTTTGGTAGACGATTCAAAGATGAGTTATGCTGATATATAGGTCTTTATGGGGTTATTCTAGAACTGTGCTTTTGATCGGTCACCCCTTTTGCTTGGCATATTTCAATACAAAACAAGGTCAAGGGATTTGATTTTGGTCTAAACATTACTTAAAGAAAGAAGAAAGATGGATTGTACATGCTGATGTATTGAGCATTATTTCCACAGTAGTCGAAGAAAGAAGAACTCTGATTCAATAACCATAATTAGTTAGGAAAAATTTGTCAACATCCATAAATAGTAATTAAGTGAATGATTACATAAATGAGGAAATTAGTTAAGACGATGATTGACAGCTTGACACCGTGCGTGACACCGTTTTTACTTTTTGATATGGCTTTGACAAATTAGTTACTACTTAGTTATAGTTGATTTTATGAAACTCTTACAATAAAAAAGTTGAACTCGATTCTATGAAAATATATAGTAATAAACACTGATATTTTATTTCAAATTTAAAAACTGGAACTTATGTATCTGTTACGAAGATAGTAATTTTGTGCCACAGTTTTAAATTATTTTTGTCTCCCAAGTGTTCAGAAGTTTAGATTTTGAGAATATTTACGTTTGAAAGTCCGAAACTAAGCTAATACATAAGCACAGTCGTCTCCAAGTGAGCCTAAAAGGGCCCATACTCCCCCCCCCGAAAGATAGCCCATTTGGACCTAAATTTTAAAACACACTAAATTTTTTGACCCATCATTAAAAAAGCGAGTATATTTGTTGTATATTAAAAATTATATATAACTAAAAATATTTTGATTTTTATTTTTTAAAAATCGAAAATATATTTTGATTACATTTTTTAAAAATACAACATATTCTGATTACCATATTTTGTTGAAGTTGTTATATTTAGGTAATATATGAAAGATTATGAATATAGATGAATAATTGAGTAATAAAGATAATTATAAATATTATTTTTTAATTAAATGATACCATAAATTATGTAATACACTAACAAATTTGAAACAATCCAAAAATTAAATGACAATTTTCAATAGTAGATAAATTTAAGACCCTATTTTAATAGAATAGATGTGACACATGCGACATGTTACTATTCTTTAATCATTTTTTATTTAAAATCCGTGAGCAAATAATTACTAATTTCAGTATTATAAATTTTCAAATGAAAATCATGTTAGTGCTTAACAAAATTATGCTATCATAAAGGCAATTTTCAGACATAAATCGAGAGTGTTTAGCTACATGTTGGACTCAGACGAATGCAAAACTTCAGTAGAAAAATCAATCACTATTCAGTCTACTCCTGACTTGAAGTCAAGGCTCTCCCCGGGTTCTTCTATAGGGAGAGACCCTGAGTCCTACAGAGATTTTGCAGATACTCATTCATGTCGTTTTGAGTTTGAGCAACGTTCTTGACATTCCTAAGATGTCACTATCCCTTCAGACAAAATCTTGAAGAAGTTTGCAACATGCCTTTGCCGTATTGCACATGGAAAAAATCTCTAATTTTTGACATATACGAATAATTTTTTCGGCAGAATAATGATATAAGTTTGTATATTACATCCTTTTGATACTGTATTGATATCCCAACTTGGCTCGTTAGGTCAACTGGTGATGATAGCACTTTTGCCTAAACCATAAGTTTATTACTCTCTAGACATGTTGTTTGACTATTATTGCTACCATTTAATTATTTCCAAACCATGTGTGACATTTCTATTACTAGAGTCTAGAGATTAAGCATCATTTTTTGATGTTTTTCCAATTACTTCGATCGTATGGAACATAAGGTTGTTGACTTCATACATCTTTCTCTCTTCGAAAGTTAGATTCTGAAGCCTTAATTTCTCAAAGTAATACCTGATAGCTAAGTTAAATTTTCACCTTCTTCATACTCGTTAGAAACTTTTGGAAGATGCCAAATCCAAACTTATCCCAGAAGTCGAACAAGAAAAAAAGACACAACTAGCAAAACTGGCCACTGGTTTAGATCCAAATGTAAATATATGAAATCGATTACTTATTGCAAATAGCACCATGTATAGTTGTAAGACATTCAACACCTAATTTTTAGTACATGTTATATAATTATATAATTAATACCAAAAGACCTATGATCTAATATGTATCTAAAACTCCGATACCCAACATATAAACTCATAAAAGTTTTTGAAATCTGTGTGCAAATAATTATTGATATATACCTTTTCAAATGAAAATCATGTTATAACATTTATCAAAACTATATCTATAATTTTTTAATGTCCAGAGGTTCTGAATCCGAAAACCCATAGTTTCAATAGATACATTTTCAGGTAATTTAGTTTCATTATTTTTATCTTAAAATATTATAAGAAAGGCAGCAACCTAACTAAATACAATTAGACACAAGCGCCCTAGGTTCTAGAATGCTTTGATCATATATGAACGTACACATGAGAACCAACGTACGACGAGAAACCAAAAGTAATAACATATGTGTTTCTTCTTTATTGGAAGTTATGGTGGAAACATCACAAGCCTACAATTGCATAATATTCTCTGGTCAAATATTCAATCAAATCACCGCGTAATATAGGAATGTGGGCTGAATACTTCATTAGATAATCATACGTACAGTATTTATAGTGTGTACATAGGTAACCTAGCTCATACATATTGACTAATATAGCCTTACTACACATATACTCTACACACCCCCTCAAGATGGAGGGAGTTTGGTCACACCAATCTTGTCCATGAGTTCTTTGAATCTGGCGCGAGGTAAGGGCTTCGTGAGGGCATCAGCCAGTTGGTCTCTTGTCGAGACGTGGGAGACACGGAGTGCACCAGACTGAACATTGTCGCGAACGAAATGAAAGTCGAGGGCTAGGTGCTTCATCTTGGAATGGAACACATGATTTGCACTGAGATATGTCGCCCCCACATTATCACAATATATCGTCGGAGTGGAAGGTAGGGGAACACTAAGCTCATGAAGAAGAGAACAGACCCAGCGAAGTTCAGCAGCTGTGTTGGCGACTGAGCGATATTCAGCTTCCGTCGATGAACGCGCCACACCATTCTGTTTCCGAGAAGACCATGCAATAGGTGTAGACCCCATATAGACAATGTATGCGTTGGTAGAGACATAATCGTCTGTATCACCGGCCCAATCGGCGTCCGAATACGCATGCAAGGTGTGAGGCAAGTGTCGGCGTATGTAAATACCATGCGATAGTGTACCAGCAAGGTATCGTAGAATGCGTTTAGCAGCTTTCCAATGTTCATCGGTGGGACGGTGCATAAACTGAGAGAGGCGATTAACACTGTAAGCAATATCCGGTCGAGTGAACGCCAAGTATTGTAAACTACCAATCACCATTCGATATTCCTTAGGGTTGTCCAACGCATGACCAGTGTTGAGCGTGAGCTTCGGGAATGTAGCGAGAGGAGTAGAGACATGTTGTGCAGTCTGCATATTCACTTTCGCGAGGAGATCAATGATATACTTGCGTTGCATCATGTGAAGTCCATTAGGTGTCCGCGTAACCTCAATGCCCAAGAAGTAGGTCAGGTCGGTTGGTTGCTTCAAGGAGAAGCGCTTAGAGAGAACATGAATGCACGCAGAGACAAGATGAGCACTGCTACAAGTGACGATGATATCATCTACGTAGACAAGGATGTAAATGATATTGGGGCCATCGATATAAATGAAAGCGGAGGTGTCGGCAGTAGAGTTAGTGCATCCCATTTGGCATAGGAAAGTCTTGAGTTCTTGGTACCAGGCCCTGGGGGCTTGTTTAAGGCCATATAGAGCTTTCCTTAGACGACACACATGATGAGGGCGATCTGGATCCACAAAACCCGGTGGCTGTGTAACGTATACCTCATCCGAAAGTGTTCCTTGGAGAAAGGCGTTGTTGACGTCTAGCTGCTTGATTTGCCATGACCTCGTAACCGCAAGATGAAGAACCAGGCGGATGGTAAGAGACTTGACAACCGGACTAAAAGTTTCTGCATAATCAATGCCATATTCCTGCGTATAGCCCCGAGCCACCCAGCGAGATTTATACCTGTCAACACAACCACTAGGCAAAAATTTTATAGTGTGAACCCATCTCGTATCAATAACATGTTGATCTCGTTCTCGAGGAACAAGTTCAAGCGTATTGTTTGCTATTTGAGCATTATACTCATCACTCATTGAGCATCTCCAATTCTCATCTCGCATAGCTTGATTCACGGTGGTGGGTATGGTTGGTTTTAAGTGAGTGGTGGTGGCTAATAGGGTGAGCTTTTTCGATGGTTTGGTAATTTTGTTTTTAGCTCGGGTTTGCATGGGATGAGAGTTTGTAGGAGGTGGAAGCGGTTCACTGGAACTGGGTTCGACATTTTGAGAGGTAGAGGTAGAAGGTAGAGGATTTATTGAATGTAGGTCAGGCACAGTAGGTATAAGGAGAGAGGGATTAGGATTACCTGCTGAAGATCGCTGAGAAGTACTTGATGATGTAGCCGTTGAAGAATTCCCTGCACCAGCATCATTATCAGGCTCTGTCGAGGCAGAGTTATGAGACGACGAAGCTGGTACTTGTGACAGGTGAGGACTTCCGCTCGGGGGAGGCAGAGAGTTGTGTTGTACGAGTGGAGTCGGCGACAAGGGAACCGGTGTAGGAGGTGAGAAGCATGGTTGTGGTGGTTCGGCGTCAGCATCAGACGATCGTGTAGCAGCAGGGTAGGGAAACTCGTTCTCCACAAACTGGACATGCCGCGAGATATATAGGCGACCAGTAGGGAGATGGAGGCACAAGTATGCACTCTGTGTGAGTGAATAACCCAAGAAGATACACGGCAAGGAGCGATGATCCAGCTTGTGCTTCGTATAAGGCCTAAGCCACGGAAAACAGAGACACCCGAAGACTCGTAGCTTCAAGTAGTTTGGCGATTTTTCAAATAACTTCTCATATGGTGAGATAGCTTCAGTGACTTGAGAGGGGAGTCTGTTGATGAGGTAAACTGCCGCAGCAAACGCATATGTCCAGTACTCAGGCGGTAGTGATGATTGATGAAGCAAAGTCAATCCAGTTTCAACAATATGACGATGCTTTCGTTCGGCAATTCCATTGTGTTCTGGCGTGTGTGGAGGGGAGGTGAAGTGAGAGATGCCATGAGCCGAGAGAAAGCTTCTAAGTGCCACGAACTCGCCACCATTATCTGAGTACACGTTTCTGATCTTGCGTGAAAAATGAACCTCGACCAACGCCTTAAACGCCATGAAGGTTTCTCTAACCTGCGATTTTTGCTTCAGCGGATAACACCAAGTATAGCGCGTGTAGTGATCAACCAGCACCAAATAGTACTTGTACTGATCGATGGATGTAATGGGTGAGCTCCAAACGTCCGTATAGATGTATTGAAGTGGTTGTGTAGAAGTGATAGAGTTTGTATAAAAGGGAAGTTTATGACTTTTATTAATAAAACAATGAGAACATGGGTTTTGTTTTTCTGAAGAAGACAAAGGTAAAGAGAACTTGGAAACAAGGGTTTGCAAAACAGGTAAAGAAGGGTGGCCCAATCTTGAATGCCAAGAAGAGAAGGTCGCTTTTGGTGATGGTGAGGCAAAGAGGGAAATGATATTCTGATTTGTGACCGGCCACTCGTACAACTCATCTCTAGTTCGGCCTTGGAGTAATCTGTCCCCCGTGCTGAGATCCTTCACCTGAAAGTGTGCAGGAAAGAATTCAACGGACACATTATTAGTATTGCACAAGCGATAAACAGAGATAAGATTTTTATGTAAGTTAGGAACATATAAAACATTATTCAAGGCAAAAGAAGTAGAGGGTGTTTTGAGATAAGTAGAACCAGTATGCGAGATGGGAATTGCTGAGCCGTCTGCAATCGTCACCTCTTCACCTCCAGTGTACGGCTGATGAAGCGACAAGTTGTTGAGATCAGTAGTGAGATGATGCGTAGCTCCACTATCCAGAATCCAATTATTTGGATTGTATTGTTGAGCAGCAACAAAGTTGGCTCGTGGTTGCCAAGAAGGAGGAGACTGAGGGGTATAGTTGCGCAAGGCTGAGTTGTACTGCGGGTTGCCACTTTGGAGCTGGGAGCATCGACGCGCGCTATGTCCATGCACGCCGCAAATTTGGCATCTGCCTTGATAGCCACGAGGTGGCTGATCGGAGCGAGGGAACCCACTGTTGTTTTGCTGCCATTGCTGATTATTGCGGTTATTGTTGTTGTTCCGATTGCCTTGATAGTTGTTGCGATTGTTGCCTGGTGTAGAGGAAGGACGATGTGTCACAGCATTTGCAGAAATCGGTATGATTGTTGAGCTTTTGCTTTGGAGCTTAGCCTCATGATTTAGAAGCTTCTCGTGTAGTTCAGCGATGGTTGGAGTGGAGTCACGGCTTTCGATTTGATCAACAAGCTGCTTGTATTCCTCTGGTAGGCCTTCCAAGATGTGTTCGATCTGATCTTCTAGGTCATATGGCTTACCGAGCAACGCAACTTGATCAAATCTAGTAGTAAGCCCCTGAACATAGGCATCGATGGTTTTAGAGCCCTTTGTCCATTGTTTGATCTGCTCCCGGAGTTGCTTGATGTGGCCTTTGCTTGGCTTCGCGTAAGTAGCTGAGAGAGTCTCCCATATCTGAGCCGACGTAGTAGTGGTTGAGAGTATCGGTTGAATTGAAACGGTGATTGCTCCAAGTAATGCACTGTAGATGAGTCTATCCTGGCGTTTCCAAATCGTATACGCCGGATTAGTCATGAGAACACCATCGGTGTTGTTCGTTGGAGATGGGACGATGACGGAACCGTCGACATATCCCGCGAGGTCGTACCCGTCGAGCAAGGCTAGGACTTGCCGACTCCACATGAGGAAGTTTGTAGCCGTGAGCTTCGTGACATTAGTCATGTTTACGTTGAGAAGACTTGTGGTTTCAGAAACTGTTATGGTTTCGGTGGAGGAAGCTGGTGATGTCGACATGGAGGTCGGAGAAGAAGAAGTTTGAAAAATAGAGATGGCGGCTTAAAATTTCAGATCCCTAGGGTATTAGCTCTGATACCATATAGGAATGTGGGCTGAATACTTCATTAGATAATCATACGTACAATATTTATAGTGTGTACATAGGTAACCTAGCTCATACATATTGACTAATATAGCCTTACTACACATATACTCTACACGTAATGTGACAATACCTTAATATAAGCTGACCATCGCGTAAATGAAAACGTGTATATAAAGAGGACTTACATTAACATCTTACCATAATCTCCCATCAATTCAAAACCTCCACAAACTAAAACATGACTGAACAACCTCTCAACGGTGCCTTCTACGGTCCATCAGTCCCGCCGCCACCGGCGCCCAAAGGCTACTTTCGTCGACGTGGGCACAGCCGCGGTTGTTGCTGCTGCCTCCTCAGCTTCTTTGTCAAAGTCATCATAGCCCTTATTGTCATCCTTGGCATAGCTGCTCTTATCTTCTGGCTCATCGTCCGTCCTCGGCACATCAAGTTTCATGTGACCCAAGCGTCACTTACCCGCTTTGAACACACTTCCCCCGACAACATTTTGAGGTATAACCTATCCCTCACAGTCCCTGTCCGTAACCCTAACAAGAGAATAGGAGTCTACTACGACAGGGTCGAAGCTCATGCCTACTACGATGGAAAACGGTTCAGTTCCACCACATTAACTCCGTTCTATCAAGGACACAAGAACACTACCATTCTCAGACCAATGTTCCAAGGCCAAAACCTTGTTATCTTCAACTCCGGAGAGTCACGGACTTACAACGTGGAGACGCTCGCAGGAGTTTACGATATAGAGATCAAGTTTAGGCTTAGGGTTAGGTTTAAGCATGGGGACTTGAAGACTCGGAGGACTAAGGCTAAGGTTAACTGCGACGATCTAAGGCTTCCTTTAAGTACCTTAAACGGAACTGCAACCGCATTTACCATTCTCCCTATCAAGTGTGACTTCGATTTTTAAGTCTTTGCTTTCATCAGATATATATTTGTTCTTTTATTATTGTTATTTTTTTTTCTGTGCAACATTACGACTTATCGTCTGTAGAGTACTAGAGTCTATTTGTATACATTTGTTCATCTTCCCTTGTTCATTGTTGTATATGAATATATTTTTTTGTCACGATTTTGTTGTATATGAATATAAGGTTATTTTTGTAGTAATACTTTGATCAAATATAGTTTCGATTACTAATTATGTTTATAACTCCCGGTTATATAATAGAATAATGGATAGGTTTGTGCGTTTTAAGACATGATTTCTTGATATTTTATGTTCATTTTGAAAAGGTATAATAGAATATTGTTTTAATTTATCTAACATTAATAGATTAAAATTTTCAAAAAATTATTAATAATTATTCCTTTATTCAGTCGTTTGTCAAAAATGAAGACCTTATGGACAGGGCCGCCACCCGCAAGTGTCAGAACATTTTTTGCATTAAAACGCTATTGAGCCACCAGTAAAAGTATCTAGAACGCTATAGTTTCATGGTTAGTGTTATTAGTAGGTTGCATGTAAACTATGATCAAAGTCGGTTTCTTGTTTCAGAAACGTAATTTAGATTTGAAATCTCTCATAAACTTGTTGAAACACATTGGAAACATGATTCTTAAAAAATCATTTTGGAAACATGAAGAAAAATTGCATTTACATTTTAGAAACTCAAAATTTTGATTTGGAAACCTGAAAGAATGATTATTTTTCATTTGATGTTTGCGATTATTTGTTTAGTTTCATTTTCTGTGTATACGTTCATGCACTTTGTATTTTAATATCACTTTTTATATTTGTTTTCATTTTTGTACAATGATTTGACTTAGAATAAAATTGACTCCATTATTTTATCGAAGGATAACATGTTTTGATTTTCTAATTTTATAAAATGTACCAAAAATAACACTGTTATTATTTAGTTTTCTCTATTATATAAATAAAACAAAAAAAAAATCAAACTTCTATATGTTGTAAATCATGTATATATATACATATTGTAGATGTTTATAAAGAGTTTCTATTTCAAAAAAATAAACAATGATGTTTCTTTCAAAACGTCTCGTTTCCATGTATCCCCTTCTGGTTGCATGCAACCTAGGTGTTATCTCTAGGACGCAGTAATTGGCATGAGAAGCTTATCCTATTACACTTCTCGTCTTCTACTGTGATGAATATGTCTCTCTCTCTTTTATGAAGCATGCCAGTGCATAAAAGAAGAGAAAAGAGAGCACCACCTTTTACCTTCCCTAGGAATCTCCAACAAATTTTACTTTGATTAGAGAATCATGTATATTATGTCCTAAATGTTTGAAATGGTACGGTAGATGTAATTACCAACTTCTTATGAATTAAAGGAATGTACAAGAGCTCTTCTTTTCATTCCCCAATCAGACTTTCAGCTTTTAGTCGGTTTTAAATTGTAATTCTTCATCCGTAGGCCAGTCACCAATCAATAAAAACTCGTACACTCACTGCCTCCGGCTTATTCAAATTTTAGAGAAAAAGAAGAAACTTAACAAAATAACAGGGAAATGACAATCATTATTGAGGAAAAGCAAGATGTGAAATCTCAGTTATTCTCCAGCAGAAAAAATCTACAGAAAGTGTTGAATTTTCATTTTTCACAATGTTACTCCAAGCTCAAGAGAAATAGTATATAGTGTTATATTAATTAGTGCACAAATTCATGCTTAGAAGAATGTAGGACCAAAGAGAATAGTTTAGAGAATAAAGTGTAAATTACTAACTGTAGTTTATGGGCTTGGGTCAAAAAGCCTTACAAAAAGAGAGACAAAAAAAACATGAAGGCAAAGGCGTTTTGAACAATGAACATGAAAGAAAAGAAATCGAGATGATTACTTCAGGTACACCCAATCACAAACCCATTCTCTCTGTAAATCTAAACCTTCAGCCAGCATCTTCTAACACAAAAGAAAATGCAAGATCAAAATTCGGATTTAACATGACCAGGTGGCAGATGTTCTAGATCATATTCGAAAATAATAATAATAAACTCGACCCCTTTAACCAACCAACTTGCTAAAGATTTTGTACGCATATTTCATTTTTTGAAAAGTAGATGCATGGAAACTGACACTAATATGGCAAGAATAAAAAAATACACATATTGGTAACCTATACAACAACTTGCAGTGTGTGGTTGTCTCAAGTTACCTGAAAGGGGTTGCCAAGTTAAGTTTGTGCATGTCTTTTCAGAGTGATTGCTTTCAAAACAAACCCTTTTCCTAGGAATTTCATGGGAACTAAGTTATATTAAGAAAAGCCTCCAACAGTTTCTATTTATCAAAGTAAATCACATATAATGAGAGTGATTGGTTAGGCAGTAGATACATTCTTAAGCTTTAAATTTTATTTACATACTTTAAAATTGTCAATCATGTTTTAAGTTAATTTCTAAAACTATAGTCAAAATATATAAAATGGCTATAAAACTCCTATTTACTAAAAAAATATTTTTTGGAAAAATTTAAAGGTACAGCAATTACATCTACATCAAAAATAATACTGACCAAATTTTAGAACACAAAATTTAGAGTTACACCTCTACGAATCACCCCCAATACTATAAAAGTAACCACCACATAGAGAACTTACATAATGACATACTGCCTGTGCCTGGACGGCCTGACGTTTAAGAAATAAAGATATAAAAAGAGTAAAGTTCTTCTAATTTTGATATGACATCCTTCTTAATCGAAAAGCAAAGGCAGTAGAAACACGTACCAACATGGCTCTTTTATCCTCAAAATAATATTTTTCCACCTTACATAACACTCAACTAAGGGGGAGAGAAAGGGGAGGTTAATCTAAAAGTATCAATAGCCGTTGCCTATTTTTGAAATAACAAAGGGTGCTATATCAAATGTCTTCTATATAATCTGAACAAATTGTTAAGAGCTCATAATAAACTAAAGCTAAATGTGCCAGCTATGTCTATTAGATGCTCCTGAGATAGGCCGAATATCCAAAGTATGAGATCTGACCAAATCCTTTGATTATACTAATTTGAATATAAGAGTCTTCGATCTCAACTATATATAGATTGTATAAAACACTGATTTGACAAAGCTGGATCACGATCCTGATATGTTAATTTACTATTCCGATGTCGAGATAAATGTTTGTTACAAATAATTTTTCTTTTCAGTATGTGCATTGTGTGTATAAATGTGTGATTACCTTGTTATACTTATTAATGTAAACTGATATTTTATGTAACTTTAGGTTAAATTTCAATTTATATTACAACTAATTTTTTGTCCTATAATCAAACTATATTTGCATACTATGTAAGATATCTATAACTAACAACTATATATTTTACGCGATAAAGCAAATACAAAATTACATTTTCTATTTTGTTTGGGTTAGACTTCAGTAGGAATCTAATTGGTCTCTTTCTTTTATTATATACTTTATTTGAATAATTGGTTTTATTTTATTTTAATTTATAATAATAAAATATATATTGTTTATATAGCTTTGCTATGAATTTATCTTCAAAAATGATTTATTATTATTTTATTAAGTTACATACAATTATATTTTTTAAATAACTATTATTTAAATATTTCTTGTTTGTATATGTAAATGAATAAGTGTATTTATAAACATATTTATATTATTTATTAATTATAATTTAAAATATATATATATAGAATATTCTATGCATATTAACTATTTCTACATTTTTATTTTATATTTTTATTTTTTATTTGAGTGGTATAAAACATTGTCCCATTTGCACAATATCTAACCGTGTTTTGTATTTACCAAATTTTTACTTTAGATTATAATTATTATATACTTATCGTATACATATATGTATTTGAAATACTCTTATTTATTTTTCAAATGCATCTCTAATAGTATAATATTGGGGAATTTTCAGAAATATCAGTTTCCTTGTACCACTTTCACTTTTACCTTCATTAAAGAGACATTTTTATAAATACCATTTTTTAAGAGGTAATTTTCTTAAAAATTACTATATTTTATATTGATTGATATAATATTTGAAATGAACGATTTTGGTAATATTGATATTTTTTTAAATAGTAAGTTAAAAATTAATTTGTCATAATATGATTGGTTGTTTTAAATTCTATATGGACACTCTCAATGACTTATATCCTTAATTTTTATATAATATAGAACACTCTTACTGATTAATAGCATCAAATTATGTATAGTATTTGTGAGTATTTTCATTAGCATATAACCTAAACTTACATATTCTAAATTTATATAGTTAAAATTGTTGAAAATTATTGCATTTTAAAAATATTTATCATTTCTGTTAGTTATTTTATGATTATTTTCGAAAATCTATAAGTTAAATTTTATATAATATTTTATTTTTGTAAGTTTACCATATTTGATATAGATTTATATTTTATTTAAAATAAACGATTTTGGTAATGTTTACATTTTTATAAATAGCAAATTAAAAAGTATTTTTTCATAATATAATTGGTTGTTTTAAATCCTATGTGTTACTTTCAATGATTTATAACCTCAACTTTTATATAGTATAGAACACTTTTAATGATTTATAGCATCAAATTATATACAGTAAATGTTATTTGTGAATATTTTCAATAGCATATAGCCTAAACTTTAAAAATCATATGTCTTAAATTTATATAGCTAAAATTGTTGAAATTATTGCATTTTCAAAATAATTATCATTGTTGTTAATTATTTTATGATTATTTTCGAAATATATAATATATTAAGTTAAATTATATATAATGTTTTTATTTTTGTAATGTTACCATATTTGATATTGATTTATATTTTATTTTGAAATAAACGATTTTGGTAATATTAACATTTTTATAAATAGTAAATTAAAAAAAATAAGTTGTCATATTTTGATTGGTCGTTTAACATCCTACGTGGACACCCTCAATGACTTATAGCCTCAACTTTTATATAGTATA
>CAJHQP010004511.1:0-54590 GCA_905132765.1 Moricandia arvensis | reverse complement strand
GAATATGTAAATATTTCGACCTCAATATTAACTATGCTGACCCTTTTAACTCCAACTCTCGTATGCGAGCAAAAGGAAAAGACCATCGATCGATGGCTAAGGGCCTCGGTGTGAAATCAGAGGAACTGTGAAACGAGATTTGGATATGTTCACCAGCTAATTAGACCAGCCTCGGCATGCGCCTAAGCAACCTTAAGTTCACAAATGGAGTTCTATTATGGCACAGAACCTACTCTCGTAGTCGTCCCAGGTTAGTCCTATCTTTCGAGATCCTAGTTAGTTACTCTAGAATGCAATAATTAAGCACAACTCAATTGATGGATATTAACTTAACTAACAATCCCACTTTTGGGCCTACTCCATGATTACTATCATTAAACCTTAAATCTAACTTAGATAACTACTCAGACATAATCAAAGTACGAATAAAAAATCTGAATATAATGCTATATATAAATATTGGGGTTCCAATACAAATTCACCCTAAGGAGTTATGAATGTTCTCCCTAATAATCCTAAAACCTATAATGGAGTGCTGGTGCGCGCGCGCACACACACACACACCCACCACCCAACACACCGCACCCACACACGCACGGCACAACACACGCACACGCACGCACACACGTACACACACACGCACCACACACGCACACACACACACGCACAAGCACACGCACACACACACAGGCGCACGCGCCCGCGCCCAGCGCCCGGCACACCAACACACACACGCACACACCGGCTTCGCCCACACCGCACACACTCTGGTTTAATACAGAGAGTAAATAATATAAAACTCTAAAAATCTAGTTCAAAACTCGTTCTAGGGTAATCTTGTAATTTTGTGCTGTCTCTAACGTTGGGCTTGAAATTGGCTGTCTGCGCAATTGGGCATTGATCGATTTTAAGTGTCTCAGTCATCGAATCGATCTTGGTCATGGGATAACATCGGTCGAGGTAACGACCACAGGTAGCTGTCATTGATCGACGACATCTTGTACTTCGACTCTCTCATGATGATCATGCTATCGTATTATTCTCCTCTAAATGCTCCAAAAGCTCCAAGTATCTCCATATATCTCTAAAACGTACATGGACCTGTAAAGACCTTAAATATAGCCTAGACACACATAATAGACCTAAATATAGCCTATAACATGCCTAAAATTGGTAATAAATAGGCTATATCATTGTGACATTCGAGGATTATCCCAACCCTCGAAAAGTAGTTGCATTGAGGGAATGCACACATATCCCGTCACGAGGAGTGGGATGATTTTGACAATCTCTACTACAAACGCTTGGCAAGCGTTACCATCGAGCCTACCAAGTTCGTCGATAAGCAAACTCTAAAAAGCTGGGGCGCTACGCGGATTTTAGACAGATGGTGCACGAGCTTGGACTGGGCACCATGGCTACTAAGCAATATCCTATGTATCCCGACCTGGTCCGACAGTGCATAGCTACGGGGTGAAGGTGGCGCGTGAGGTCACCCTGACCTTTTCTCATCAGAGGCATCCGGTAAGATTCTATCCTGCAGGTCTGTGAGATTTTATGGCTTTGACATCGGTACCCAGCGCATGTTCAGTTGCTGCTTTCCCTGGTCTACTACTTCTGGGGCTCATCGGAACAGGCCATTTTGAATCAGGCTAAGCCACTCAGACGGACGTCCGTCACCCACTCTGCGCTATATTCCTGAAGGTCCTTGCCAACACTCTGTTGTGCAAGATGGAACACAACAACGTTGGATTCAGGAGCTGACACTGTGTATTCCGTCACAAATTAGTTGGGCTTGACGACGAGGTCTTTCTCCTACCTAAGAGTGATCAGCAGGTGAACTTGGGGGCCATATTTCTGAGCACCTAGCGACATTGAAGGAAAAACCCTTCAAGGGTTCTGTCTCGACGAGAGAGACGATCAGGAGCCTCTTGACACATATCTTCAGCTTTCTTGGCATAGCTTCGAGTGAACCTCGGTGGAGAGAGAGCTGCGATTCATGGATGAGGGTCACTTGACGAGGACCCATGTGGCTGAAGGAGGGACGCTATTGGTCCTTCGTGGATGATGAGAGCCTTGAATGATAGAGCTCCTAGTGCACGAGGTGACTGACTTCGTTGATGATCCTAGCCCCTCACCTTCCGACGAACAGAGCAGCATCTCCAACACGTCACCTCTTAGGGTAAGGTGCAGAGGAGGTCTCAGACCATCCCACCCGGTTGCAGCAGCCACAACGGATGCACCAGCACAGCCACATCCATTTCTCCCAGCTTTCCCTCAGATCCCAGAGATCCCCATTCACGACCATGGTGCCTTCTAGGCGGGTCCTAGTGGACGCACTTAGAGCGATATGAGCCAGAGTGGAGACGATGTCTCGGTGCCAGTGTTTCAGCCATCATAGGACCAGAGCCAGATCGCCACCGGGAGCAGCACAGCAGCTTGATACAGATACCTCAGACGAGGAGTAGTCCGTTGATACTCCTTCGTCTCTTATTTCATTTTATTTTCTGACTTATAACTCATATTTCTTTTACTTTCTTGTGCATTGGATTTCGACTATTTATTTATTGCTATTTGGATGTTTTTAAACGTGTGCTTGAGTGTCTAAACAGAGCTAACCAAAGGAAGATGATCATAATGGAGAGTAGACACAACATGATCGTCTGTCAACTTAGCATCGATCAACGCCTCCTTGTTGCTTTCGAATGATGGCGACTAACAAAGAGTCACAAGTTTTTGACATTATTTATACTACTACTTAATTTCAGTGTTTATCTATTTTTTGAGGTTTACCTGATAGTTCGAATACACCGTCGATCGTTACTACCCATTCACGTTGACGACGATGATGGTTTACATCGGTCGACACCACCTACTGCATCTATTGATACTCTAATAGAGTTGGTACATTCGACTATTCTATACACAATTTCCTTATGATTTAATTTCTCCTACACCAATCAGAGAAAATATTACTGGGGACAGTGTAAGTCTAGGGGAGGTTCGCTAATTCAATGTATTTGTTTTTTGACTTGTATTTCTATAATTATATAAGTTTTTCTACACAAGTTTTTTCAAAAAAAGGTTTATATTGAGTCAAGAAAGAGACTATAATCAAGACTTGTTATTACTAACCACGTTTAAGTACCATTCTTAGAAGGTTGTTTGCATAGATTACTAGAGATACCAAAGTGGATCATCTTGCCACTATATCATCACTTGCTTAGAAAGTTTGAAGGACAATGCTGATTTCCAACACTAATCATGACATTATTTGCTTGCTTTGGGGCTTGGTATGTACTAGATCGGATTCCTTCTACAAATTTGTAGGTACAAGTCATTGCAACTCTGGCTCCTACTCTCTCTCTCTCTCATCATTTATTTAAGTATTAAAACATTGAGAGTGACTTCCCATGATGCAGAGGGGGTAGTACATTACCGATGAGCCCATTCATTCTAATTCAAAGAAACAATCACACATTGTTGGAAGCGAGGGATATGTATATTTCTGATGGCCTCACTATTCACTCACTTTCTTTAAGAAAAAAATTGCGATATGAGATTGGCAAGATGGACTGTATCAACATCATTCTCCATTAAGTTTGAGATTCAAAAAGATACTTAGAAGAGAGAAAAGAGGGAGAAGGCATTAGAGAAGATTTTGAACCTAGTTGTACAGAATGCAGAGGTAAGAATCCACGTGTCCTTTGATTGATACCCTCAAGGTAAAGCATGACTTTTATTTTTTGCAAGAGGAAATAATAGAGGGGCAAGTTAGAATAGTATTCGCTAAGTGTGGTAGAATAGATTTGCTGCTATAACTAGGAAATTGGTATATAAAGTTTCTCTGTGATTTGACTTGACGTGATGTGGTTGCAACAAAGTAGGATGACAGTTATACTTAGACATATGTGAGTCTCCGCTTCAAACCTCTATACAGGCTTGGTTTTCTGGGACAAGCAAAACGTTAGTCTGAGGGAGTTGAATAAATCATGGATTTATCTAATTTTACTATAATATATAATGTATTTTAGAGTCTTTTATATGCATTATTTACTGTTTTCGAGTATTTACAGGTCCAGATATTCATCGGAAGCAATTAGAGTTTTTGGGCTATTTTGGAGCATTTAGGATGCTTAGCAGAAACTCACAGTCGGAACCAGATTTATGAAGGAGACCATCGATCGACGTCACACACTATGCGTCGATCGACAGCCAAGTCGACAACAAGATTGGTGAAAGCTTGAGAAATTACAAGTTTTACCCAGAAGTTTCATTATTTGCAAAACACGTCCCTGGCCAAAATTTTAGACTATTTATTAGGGGTTTCTATCTTAGTTTAACTTAAGCCTAGAGATCTAAGAGATATTTTTCTTCTAAGTTACACAAGAGTTTTGAGAATTAAGAGATGGAACACATTGCTACATCTATTGGAGAGAAAAATTTGATCATCATTACAGAGAAGATTCTGAATTTCTTATTTTTTACTCTGTTTATTCTATGCGATTTATTCAGAATTTATTCATGTTCTTTATTGCTACGTCTGAGTAGTTCACTGTTAGATTTAGGATTATTTAATGGTAAAATGTATTGCTGATTTTGTAAAAAAAATTGGATAATCCTCGTGGTTTCTTTATTTAAGTTATTCTTAATACTAAGTTGAACTTGATCACCTCAACCTTAGAAATTAGGGTTCTATAGTGCAACGAGAGTTTTGTTATAATCTGGAACATATCTTAAACAATCTAAATAACTGGTAACAAACGAGAATTGAAATTGGAAGTTTAGAGAACCATCAAACCACAAAACCAAAACTGTTTAGAATGAGCATCGATCGACACACCTTGTGGGCATCGATCGATATTCAATTGAGATGCAAAGAGAGGGATCTCCTAAATCCTAAGGTTTGAGTTCAGAACAATGCTTAATAAAACCGTAGCTATCTATAAATATGTAATATATAATAATACCTAGAATTTCCCTAAGTCTAATCTCTTAATTTAATTCTCACAAACCAAATAAATTTTGAATTTTTTTTTATTGTTATTGTTATAATTCTTCTAGATTTAATTCAAAAACAATAAGTCTATCGTGCAATTCTAGAGTTTCTGTGGATTTGATCCCTAAGTACAACACTGAACTCTTATTTGAGAGAGTAAAAGTGAGAAATATGATTAATTTGAAAGTGAAATAAAAATAACCCACATCAATAAACAAAACAACAAGTGGATTATAAATATCTACAAATTACACATTGCACATTGTCTTTTCCAGAATAACAAAATATAAAAAAAAAAATCATCAAGAAGAATTAAGATGAATTAAGAACCAATAAAAACCTCGACCTAGATTTTCTTGATCAAGAGACTAAGGAAAATAAATTAAAAGCATCAAGAAAAGATTAAACAATTTAAATTAAAAAAATTGATTCCATTTTCTTCATCTCCTCATTCAAATCAACAGTTTCAACTTCAAGTTTTAGAATCTAATTTGTTTGATGTCATCAATCTGAGTAGGAGTTTTTCCATCTCATGAAGGTTCTTTGTAAGATTCTGAACTATCTTCTGAATATCTCCTATGGGAATAATCACATCTTTAACAATACTCCCTTTAGTCATCTGGAGAAACAAAAACTACAACAATCATCACCAAAACACACACACACACATTAATAAAATTTGAGATTTTGGATTTTACGTGTGTGACAGTTGCACATGAGAGTATGAAACATAGAAAATAAGCAAACCATGTAGCTTCTCACTTCTAGATCTCCCAGCTTCAAGATTCGAAGAGTTAAGCTTTCATTGCCTTCATCTTCTTCCTTCTTTTACCTTACATGTTCCATAGCTTTAGTCTTTGTCAGTGGAAAAAATATTCGTAAGAAGCAGTCAAAAGAATTGAATTTTGGGTTTTAATTCCGGTCGGGTTTTAAGTTTTCTCGGATTTTCAGTTTGTTCGATTTAGTATCAGGTTACGCTGATTATAAATATAATCTACTAAATTAGGATCCTATTTTTATTTACTAATAACAAGTCATAGTAAGACCACTTAAAAAATTAGTTAATATGACATATTTGATTATTTACATTAATAATAAACCAACTCTAAATTTACATTTTTACTTTTAATCATAAGAAAATCTGTTGAGAAAGAATCTAACAACATCTTACTTACAATTTTAAATATTTTTTAGAAATAACACATTAAAAATTTTGTAATTAGTAATATAATATTATTATAAATCAATGTTAACTAATATTTTATTATAAAACAAGAAAATAAAAAATTATATACTGTTTTTTATAAATTGTATAAATATATTCTAGGTTCTATAAAATAGAAGTGCTACATGAGTTAAATTATATTAAATAGATATTTAACAATTTTTAAATTTTTAAATTTTTCATTTAACACTCATCATTAAAATGGCTTAAAAATTGTAAACTATATAATATTTTTATGCAAAATAAATGTATCAACATAGGTTGAACTTATCTGTATATATATATATATATATATATATATATATATATATATATATATATATATATCTACAACTTTTTATTTATTTTGAAACTCTCAACAATATATTGTTTAAAAATGTTTGTATACAAAAATCTAATAGGTTATTTAAACTCAAAATCATAATATTGAAAATTTTACAAAAGATAAAATCATAGATAATAAAGAGTAAATTTTGAAATGCACCACAAAAAAAATATTTAATGTTGTTAAAATTAAAGCTAATATTTGAAATCTTAATTTAAAAAAATAAAGCTTAATATAATAACATTCCAAAAATATTCTATATCAATAAAATTTACTAAAATAATATGATAGATACTACTATGTATAAAATTTACTAAAAAAATAAGGCTATATTATTTAAACAAAACAGTTTTTTTACTTATAAATTCCGTAAAATACTAAAATGATATATGTTAAAGTATATTTTCTTATACACAACATGTAAATAGAAATGATCTTAAATATATTTATTTTATATAATATAAATATATAAAATTTAAAATATATTATATGCAAATGTATAAATTAAAAAAATATTATGAAAAGGTTCACTATTTGATTATTTCATATGGTTATTTTATAGTACCTAACTCAAAAATATATTAGTAAGTAATAAAAATTAATAACAAAGTAAAATATTTAAACAAATCACTAATATATTAATAATACTGAATATGAAAATATAAACAATAATATTATAGATTTACATAATATATAACACTAAAATAAAATTATATAGTTGTAATAATATCTAATACATTTATAAAATAGAAAAATATCCGCACGGACGTGCGGATTAAAATCTAGTTTGGTTTACATTAGCGTCACAAAACCAATTTTGATGGAGAAGTAAGAAGCGGAAAATGTTCTTTTTATTCCCTAAGTATTTGAAAAAGGGCAAATCTCTCAAATAGACCCCTTTGAAGTTTTTGTCACAAAAATAGACCTTAAAAAGAAAAATGAATAAAACAGACATTTTTATTTTGAAAATTTTCATATTAATTTTTTTTTTAATGTTAACCCTCACCTCCAAATCTCACCCCATAACTTTAAACCCTAACTTTAGATTAATTAACCCAATGGGTATAAATGTTTATTTACACCCTAAAAAAGTCTATTTCGGTCATTTTTCTCTTTGAGTGCTATTTTGGGGACAAAAATTTTTTTTAGGTCTAGTTTGGTCTTTATCTCTATTTGAAATAGGTAATTTTAATACTCAACTATTACTCGCGCAGAATTATTCCTCAACTAATAGTTGACTGCGCAAATTAGGACTGAAATAGTCAATCGTTAACTGCTTAACGGAGACATAACATTTTTTTTAAATTTTTTAACGGTTGACTATTCCAATCATAATTTTGTGCAGTCAATGATTACTTGAGGAATAAATATGCGCATATAATACTTGAGTATTTATTTGCCGATTAAAAGTACTTGAGGAATTAAAAAAAACATTTTTTAGAATAAAATCATAATTTAACATATTCTTAACTTAGATATAACCAATATATAATATTTTTATTTTTTTAAAATAGTTGAGGTTTTATAGTGACATGTACAATGATATAAATGATTATAATTTCATTTATTGTTGACGTATTTCATATTTATAAAATATTTAAGATGATTTGAAAAATAATTCTTAACTAAAAAATCTTTCAACTTGAATAAATATACAAGACACTTAAGGGTGTATTCAACTGAGAGTTTTTAGATGATTTGTATTAAAATGAAAAGTCCACTGTTATTCAACCATGAATTAAAAAAAAATCATTTAAAATTATTATTTTTAAACTTGACATTTCATAAATTACTCTGAAATCCACTGTTATTAATAATATTTTATGTTTCATGCTAAGAGCTAGCTGTTCATATTAATTAATTTATTTTGTTTTACATAAATTTAGTGCAATTGCAATAATAGTGACAAACACAATATCATAATTTAATACTTAAATATTGTTTCTAAATGCCTTTTGTCAAAAAAAAAATACTTAAATGCTTTGTCGGATTTGAATTATATATAATCTTATTGCATATATATATATGACATAGCTGATTTAGTCGAATTTGAATCATAATATTATTGTTAAACTATGTAGTTTTGCACTAAGTTTATATAAAACTAAGAAAATTATTTAATTTTAAAAGTTACTCTTAAAATATTTTTAAAAACAATGGATTTTAGAGTGTTTTATGAAATGTCTAGTTTAATAACAGTGATTTAAATATATTTTTTTAAATTCATGGTTAAATAACAGTACATTTTTTATTTTAATACAAATTATCTTAAACTTTCAGTTGAATAGAGCCTTAAGTGTCTTGTATATTTGTTTAAATTGAGAATTTTTTAGTTAAGAATTATTTTAAAAACCATCTTAAATAAATTTATAAACGTGAAATACATCAAAAATAAATACAATTATAATTATTTGTATTATTTACATGTCACTATAAAACCTCAAAAATCTTTTTTTTTGAAAGTAAAAATATTCTATATTGGTTATATCTAACCTAAGAAATGTTAAATTATGATTTTATCTTTTAAAAAATGTTGTTTTTAATTCCTCAAGTATTTTCAATCACCAAATTAAATACTCAAGATTATATGTGCATATTTATTCTTCAACTAATCACCGACTGCGCAAAATTATGATTAGAATAGTCAACCGTTAAAAAAATGATGGAAACCGTTATGTTTCCGTTAAGAAGTTAACAATTGACTATTTCGGTCTAATTTCGCACAGTCAACTATTAGTTATGGAATAATTCTACTCGATCAATAGTTGAGTATTAAAATTGCCGATTTCAAATACTTTGGGAATGAAAGCCCATTTTCCCAAGTAAGTAGGTCATTTTGGATTTGGGGATATATGGAACGAGGTCATGGTTTGAGAGACATCTGATGCTATATGATAGTTTTCATGGGGAAATAGCTCGTCTACCCCTAGTTTATGGCTGTTGTATGGTCTCAAACATGGAAAGGAAAAACACCCGAAGATCTTCAGCTTCTCAGAGCTAGCATTTGCGATGATCAACTTCTGAAAAGGTGATTATTATGATAGCACATAAAGTGTCATGCGATTGATGAGGTATACTACTGTCGAGAATGCATAGTGCCAATAGGATTTAAGAATTGATGCAGTAGACAGTAGGTCACTCCAGTTTCAACAATGTGTCGATACTTGCGTGTAGAGAGACCGTTATTTTATGGAGTATGAGGTGGAATTATTATATGTGAAATACCATGGTGTGAAAGCTATTCTCTCAAGGCGATAATTCACTACCATTATCTAAGTACAATATTCCCTTTTTTTTCTAAAGCGGTTCTCGACTACAGGTTTAATTAAAGGCTTGGAAAACTTCTGTAACTTGGGATTTTCTTTGAGAGGATATCAAAAGTATCTTTTGTAATGATTGACAAAGAGAAGGTAAGCTTTGTAGTGATAGATTGAAGTAATTGGTGAGGACAAAACATCAGAAAATACATTCTCAAGAGGTTTTATCAAAATAATAGTAGATTCTAAGAAAGAAAGTTTATGAATTTTATTGGAAAGGCAAGCAAAAAAGTTAAAAAAAAAGTTTGAGAATCATTTGAAAATGGTAAATACAACTTGAAAATAATATTGTTTAGAAAGAGGAATGTGAATGGTCGAGTCTAGAATGCCAGGAGTAGAGACTAGTCTTTGAGCGTGAAGAGGTAAACAATGCAGTGGCTTGATCTATTGAAATAGACCATTCATATAAACCTTCTCTATTTATTCCTTGAAGAAGTGGAAACCCCTCTGCTGAGATCCTTGATCTGAAAGGATGCAGAGAAAATTTTGCAGAGACATTGTTAGTGTTACATAGTCGAAATACTGATATCAAATTTATGTAAACATTAGGAACACAAAGAACTTTGTCTAAAACCAAGTTTCGAATATTAGAAGCAACAGATCTGGAACTAGTATGCATGATATCTCTGCTTAAACTATTTGCAATGACGATATTTTTTCCGCAATGATATTTAGAGGTAAGCTGGTGATTTGCACCACTATCCAGAAGCCAATTTTCAGCAGTGTAGGGAGCATTGACTGAGGAGATAGCTCTTGTTTTCCATGGGGCAAATGGTGTACCGTTGGTGAGGGTCGAACAGCCTGGAAGGTGTGAAGTCGTGGGTACCCTTTTGCTCCATGTTCCTAAGTTCCCCATATTTGACATCGGCCAAGGTAAGGTTTAGGTGACATGTTCATGTTCTTGTTGTTGTATTGTAGTTTTGCCACTTTGTAGAGTTGTTGCTTTGGAATTTTTTGTTATGGTTGTCGCAGAAACGATTGTTGGAATTGTTGTTGTGGTTACTGTTAGGACATTGCTGAGTCACGTTTGTAGTGACTTGAAAAGGAGAGATATGTGAAGGTGATTGAGATAGTAATCTGACCTCTTGATCTATCAAGCGCTCATGAACTTCGGTGACTGGTGGAGTAGTATAACGTCATTCAGTCTTATTCTTTACGGGCTTGCAATACGTGAAACATAGCTCTTGGATCAAAAAAAGTAGCAAAGTAAAGAAACGAACGTAGATTGATGATAAGAACTGTATTACAACCTTGAGAGAATTATTAATGGAGTCCCTCACCTCCCCTCTTGTGATCTAATCTCTAGATAAAAGATAACTAATGGTATTGTTCTCTGTTTGTACCCGACTCACACCTTCCTCCTCATGCATACGTGATGAAACATCTCGCGTGATGAAACATCCCATGTGCATCATATGTCCAGCTCAACAGGACATAAAGGACAGTCCATCTTTATTCCTTATTCTAGAAGCTTGCCAAGATAATAACCAACTCTTCTCCCGGGGCTAAATGATTCCTCCAACCGTTTATATCTTTTGGGCCTTGTTGATGAGATTAGCACACATAACATTACCTCCCCCCTTTGAAATCAACCTTGTCCTCAAGGTTGAAACACATCAACTGGCTTGTATTACCGTCGTTCTGTTCATTGAGTACTGAAAATTCTTCATGTTTGTCTTTGTTTTGCCAGCAAAGCACTGAAATGTGCAAGCAGACTATCTTGATGGACGAGATTTCTCCAAGTTCACTGGACAGCTTCTTCTCCATATCGCAAACTTCTGCAGCTTGCCTCTCCTCATCACTATCACGCAAAACCCAACCTTTGTACCTTGAGCCTCTTCCAGTGAAGGATTGTTTTGGTGGCCTAGGATCACCATACAACACATAGATGATGTGTAAAGCAAATATGTTCTCATTAAGTTTTCTTTGATGGTTTGTCTTGGTAGCATCCTCAACCATATCCCACGTAAATGCAGCAACATCTTTGTAGTCGTGCCAAGTGACTTTCACCAGTTGTTCTCTGCTCATGTTTACTCCTATGCCAGTCCTTCTCCACTGTGTTGATGTTTCAATTGCAGGAACATACCTTTCTAGACCCCATTCGACCACCTGATCAATCTTCAACTGCCTAGGATTGGTCTCGGTTATGAAATAGGAGTACTCTGCTATAGCATCTTCCTCATCATCCACATGAACCAGGTAAGGTGCAGTAAGCTCACTCTTAAACTTCCACTTAGCCTTTTTTCCATCGTTACTGCCAACATGTCTACCAACTTCTATTCCTGGTTCCCACACTCGGTTCTCCCGCTCAAACCTATGTTTCACCCTCAAACTCTTCACTGACCCCCATGTACTCTTCTTCATGGGCTTGAAACATTTGATCTCATCATTTTCTTTGACCATGAACACTGAACCAAGAAAGCCATATTTCTGAATGTCTATGTTCTCCATTTGCTGTCTCCAGTTCACTTCTATATTCTTTAGAGTTTCCAACCGCTGCAGTTCCAGAATTACTTGGGTGCTGTCCCACTCCAGAAGCAAGACATCTAGCTTGATTCTCCCCTCTGTTTTCCCTCCTTCCGTCCCGCTCGTCATCTCCTGTTTTGTACTTTTCTCGCTGAACAGAAACACTTGCAAAAAGGGTTCCATTATCCCTACCTTATACTTCCACGTCCTCATCTTATCTTGCTTTGCACTTCTTTTGTTTTGCTTTCCGTGGTCATTGAGTGGCCTCACTGTTATATCAAGCAAGGTAAACTTCCCACAACCTTTAAATATGTACTTCAAGTTGATCATCTTTCTCTTAAACGCAGTTAACAACAACTCCCCAAAGAATTATCCATTGCCGTCTAACTGCAGAAGCTTATCATTCCCCTAGAAAACTATCTTAACACGTTTCTCTTACGGCCTCCATTGATATTCCTTCTACCCAGTTCAAGTGCAGTCTTTGAATTCCAATTGAGAGCGATATGTTTACCTGAAAACCCCTTGTAGACGTTCTCATTTGGCAAGTTCTCGCCATGACATTTCCTAGTATTCATTGCTCTGTGTTTGCATTTGAACCCCTTAACCTTTGTGACCCTCCTCTTGTAGTTTATCTTGTGCATGTTGATGTACTTGTGATGACCCTTTGCCTCTTCACTTTCATTCGTTTCGTCCACAATGAAGTAACAAACGATAAAAACTTTTTGTAACCTCTATGTTTGTACTTTGACTTGTCCATCTTTCCCTGTTCAGCAACTAACACAAACTCCCAAGAAAGTTCCCCATATCATATAGTTGTAGCCTCATACAGACTTCAAGTGGAGTATTTTATCATGCCTTCTCTTATACCATCTAAATGTGTTCCTAGACAGTGCAAGCTGACACTTAGAGTTCCAAAGGCAAGCCATTGAGTTACCTGAAAACTTTCTCTTGGTGTTCTGCTTTGGGGTGTCTTGCTTGCTCTCTTGTCTCCTAAACCTGCTCTTCTTATCGAAATGAAAAGAACTAGCTCCCAACATACTGTTTTCGTATTTGAATCCTTTGGCTCTCGTAAACTTCTGCTTCTTCTTATTATTATTAGCTCTTGTAAACATTTTGTTGAACATTTGGTGGGTGTTTGGAAGGATCGTGACTTCTTCATGTCCACGGATCGTCCTTCCTCTTCTCACAAGTCTCAGATTTTGAACGTTGCTGAGCCTCCAGAGCAATATTCCATCTCTTCTTCTTCTTCTTTCTTGTGTTTCCACTTTGCTCCTCACCCGATTTTTTTCCCAATACTGGGTTTCCCAAAGAAACAAACTGGTCTTCTTTCAAAGCTTCATCACTTCTCACCTCTTGTGTCACCCGATCTAACACAAGCACATTAGTCTTGTTCCTCTCCTCTGGCTTCGTCAGTGATGGAATCGGTTCCGGAATATGATTGTCAGTACCCCCCTTTCCTACGTCGCCACTCACGATCTCTTATGTTTCCTCCGTAACCACCATCTCCACCTCAAGTAATTTCTTCTCCGCATCTTCTTCTTTCCACTTCTGTTGAAGACGCTCCAGAAGACACTCATATGTTTGATCTTGTCCATCAAGCTAGGCTGCTCATTCGCTTCAACCGCTCTCGTGCTGAACCGCCGGACCAATCAAACCTTCAGATCTTCCCAGCTATCAAACCTAGATCTCGACAACTCATCGCAGTACCATATGTGTGCTTCACCGTCAATGAAACCATACACAAACTGCCTTGTCTAAAACTCTGAAAGACTTTGATCAGCAATAAACGCATCCATCCATGAAACCCACTCCTCCGGTTCTTCACCGTAGAAGATCGGAATCTCCATTGTCCCCATGGCTCGTAACTGAGCTATGATACTACTTGATACATGAAACGTATCTCTTGGATCAAAACAGTAAATAAGCAAAAGAAAAAAACGTAGATTGATGATAAGAACTGTATTGAAACCTTGAGAGAATTATTAATGGAGTCCCTCACCTCTCCTCTTGTGATCTAATCTCTAGATAAAAGATAACTAATGGTATTGTTCTCTATTTGTACCCGAATCACACCTTCCTCCTCACGCATACGTGATGAAACATCTCGCGTGATGAAACATCCCATGTGCATCAGATCTCCAGCTCAGCAAGACAGCAAGAACAGTCCATCTTTATTCCTTATTCTAGAAGCTTGCCAAGATAATAACCAACTCTTCTCCTTGGGCTAAATGATTCCTCCAAACCCTTTATATCTTTTGGGCCTTGTTGATGAGATTAGCACACGTAACAGCTTGTTACAATCTGGAAGTCCTTCCAGAATTGCATCAAATCTAATCCTCGTGATCATATGGTTTGTCAAGGAGGGCAATTTTTGTGGTGAGTCCTTGAATGTAGGTATCAGTCTTGTTGCCTTTCTTCCTGACTTGTAGTTTTTCTTTGAGTGCTTGAGGTGTCCAAGTCTTGTCATCGCATACATATCAGATAAAGTTTTCCAGATCTGAGAAGCAGTGACAGCTCTTGAGAAGATTGGTTGCATGTTCGTGGTGATTGCTCCTATTAGAGCGCCAAAGATCAGACGATCTTTTCTTTTTCAGAGTGTTCTTTGGTTATCGGTGATGACACCATTGACTGTTGTGGTTTGTGAAGCTGGTGCAATCGATCCATCTAGGTTAGCAGCAAGACCATATCCATCTAGTAACGCTTGTTTTTGGATACTCCACATAAGGTAACTTTCTGAGGTAAGCTTTGTAACATTAGACGTGTTGATAGCAAGTAGGTTTGGTGTGTTTGGGATGGTTTTGAACAATAGGGTTGGTAGTGTTTGTGGCGGCCATTGTTGAAAAGAACTATTTAGGTTTTAAAGATCGCCAGTTCTTGATACCATATAGAAAGTGAAAACTTGTATATGCAACATGACTGTACATGAGTATTTAAAGGTACGAGGGATACTAGGGTATACATTCTAATGACTCTATGGTCTTTTACATATTTGAATATGTTTCCTTAATTTCTTCCTCTCCCTCTATATATTATATATCGATTTGACCAGTAGTACGATAAGATGGTAAGGTGTTTCGGTCGCATGATGTATATATGACGAATCGGTATAATGTATATATAGAAAAACTATAACACATTGAAAAATATGTTCAAACGTACTATCTAACATATATTTCATGTCGTGTACAAACACACAAAAACCTACATATGCCCTGTCACATTACATAAAAATTAGAACAGAAAGGAAGGTATAATAGAGTGACGACACCTTACAAGACTAAAACGACGAATACAACAAATGAAACATCTTTTCTCTAAGAATAAACTCAGCTTGATCAGACGTAATTCGACTAGACGTGCGTATATGAGAACATAGTTTATAAGAACATTATGCCAAAACTAATTAAGAAATATCGTTGATAAGGCTTTCGTCGAAGCAAAAGTCGGGCCAATAAAGTGACGGAGAGTCCCCACCGCCATAACTTGAGCTGCTGCTCGCATCCGCTGGATTGTTGTAACGAAGAGAAGACATGGCAGTTTTAGGGCTGTTGTCAATTAGAGAAGGCAGAAACCACGAAGATGGATCATCTTGATCTTGATATTGACCTACTGGATGTTTGACTACATTGTCTATAAAGTGTTCTTCACTATTCAAAGGTGTTTGTAGATTGGAAGGGACATGATCAAGAAGTAGGTCACCTTGGGATGGTGGCTCACTAGGACTATTGTTTAAATGATATTGTTGTTGTTGGAGTGGTTGGGTGGTTGAATCAATGATAGACCCGTGTGGAAATAAATCTTGATTTTGATCGTTAGCCTCGAGTTCAAGAGCGAGGTTGAAATTTGGGTTGTGGTCTTTATTCCAGGAGACCATGGAGTTTAAGAGATTCATGGCATGGTTCTGATCGATATCTAGAATATTACTGGGGCTATTGTTGTTGTTGTTGTTTGATAATGAAGCTGAAGAATTAAGCATATCATTGAGATATTGTAGCTTGGCTAGTTGAGCTGCCTCAGCTTGAATGGATGGGAATTGTGACGTTTGTTCAATGAGGTCTTTTAGGTTTGCTAAGGCTATGAGCTGAGGTAAGCTTGCGAATAAGTCGGTTCTTGGCTGATGGGTCACAGGATCGATGCCCATTTGGATTAGTTTCTTCTTTAGATGTGTGTTCCAAAAGTTCTTGATCTCATTATCAGTACGTCCTTGCAAATGTGTCGCAATAGCAGACCATCTATATATACATGAAAAAATATTTAGGTATTTGGATTTTTAATACATCTAGTCTAAGAGAATATGTTAATACTATAGTTGTGTTGAAACCGATGTCGCCTTCATATCGTAGACAAAGAATTTCTTCAAAGTTTATAACGAAAAACTACTAAATATGTTCAAAATACTACTTACTTATTCCCGAGATAGAATGGAGATGGAGGATTGTTTGCTCTTCTTCCGCAGAAAACTTTCCTCTTTTGATATCAGGTCTCAAATAATTTGTCCACCTTAGTCTACAACTCTTTCCACATCGGTTCAAATCTGAAAATGAAAAAGATAAGGGTTTTAAAATCATCAAATTATATATACTTCAAAAACTAAATAAACGAGCTTTTATAAACTGATGAGTTGAGTTAAGAGAATAGGAAAAGGAAGAAAACCTGCGAGCTTTGGAAGGGCCCTCCAGCTTCCATGGCCATGTATATTAATGTAATCAGTAAGCTTTTGATCTTCTTCAGGAGTCCACGGCCCTTTCTTTAGACCATTCTCATCGCAACAAGGCGACCTCCCCATCTACTCTATCCGATTATGTTTTCTTAACTCTCTTCCAAGACTACCAAGCTTGAGGTTAGGACTTGGTATTTATATACAATTTCATGGAAGATTGATGATCAGTTTTAATATATTTATTTCAATTCTTCGGCCATAACACTTGGCTTTCTTTAATGTAATTTGTTTGACAAATGTTTTTTTTTTTGTTTTTGGTATTTTTATTAACCAATTTCTGATACAAAATCTATGTCGCCATATCTTTTAATACCAAACAAAAAAGACTACTCCTAGCTAGAGACGAAGTCAATAAATACTATGAACTGATGTTTTTTTTTATGCACTTCTGAAAAAGACAAATGTTATGAATTATATCTATAGCAAATTGGTTGATAACTAGCAAATAATCAATAATAATACTAATCAAAATAGGAGAATAATGAAATAGCTCCACTAGTGTTTCAGAACTAGTGTATTGTATAAACATTCCAAATTATTCATTCCAAAAAAGAAATTCCAAAATCTTACCGAGATTTATGTGTGGTCATATGGGACAGAATATCCGTGAAGTGTCTCCCTTGTGGTAATGCATTGTCTCTGGGGGTTTGGTAAATCATATCTACATAAAATAATCTTCTTCGTAGATGAATTAGATAAGCTACATTTATTTCGTGTAGGAAGGTCAATCAAATAAATATTCAATCAGCTTCATATGTGAATTAATTTAATTCTATCTTGTACAAATGTGATTTAACTAGTATGCATTATATATATATATATAGTTTATAATTGTTCACTATAAAATAGATGTATGTGTGTAGGATATGGGTACTCAGAAGATTTTTCGGAAGGTACTCTCTGCACTGTTGGGTTAAAATAAGTTACGACAGAATCAATGTTTTAAAATTAATGTGGAAATGTTTTCTCTTCCAAGTAAAAGAAAGGGAGACAAAAATTACTATGGTCTTGTTCATCTCAAAGTCTTGTCACCAATAGAAATCAAGATCGGCTCAAAGTATCATTGCCTGTGAGCAACGAGAGAAAAGCCAGGTCTGGTCGACTACGGGCAACGAGACCAACACCGAGTCTCGTAGCCCGTGGGCGACAAGACACAAACATTGTCTCGTCGCCCATGGGCGACAACACCACCACAGATTCTCGCCGCCCGTGGGTGACGAGACAAGAGCTACGTCTCGTCGCCGTGGGCAACAAGATAGAGTCGTGGGCGACGAGATAAGAGCCATGTCTCGTTGCCCATGGGCGACAAAAGCAACATCCAGTCTCGTCATCCGTGGGCGATGAGACGAGGATCAATTCTTGTTGCCCACGAGCGATGAGACCAACACTTAGTCTTGTCAGTCATGGGCGACGAGAAACAAGCATTGTCTCATCGCCCACATTTGCCGAGACCTTCAATAAGTCTCGTCGCCTGTGAGTGATGAGACACGAGCCATGCCTCGTCGCCTGCGACTCAAACTAGGTTTTAGAGCATAGGTTGCTAGAACTAGGGAACTAGCTGACCGTTCTTATGGCTGAAGCTCTTAAATTATGTTGTATCATCGCGATGTTCTTACGCAAAACGATTCAATAAGACTTTCTCATTACTCACAAATTCATATTTGATTTTCTCGTGTTTAGTTACTCATAATCTGATTACTTGTCATAGGCTCAGCAGAAATCCGAGACCTCACGAAAAGTTAAGGTTTTTTGGCTTTCCTCCGATTACGGAAATCGACAATGTGAATTTCATTTCCCACAGTTTGACGCTAGAAAGAGGAGGAGTACGGATCAATCTAACTCGCAGCCACAAAACGCTTGGTCAGGTATGAATACATACGCTCAAAAACAATCAACCAGCTCGTGATGAAAATATCGTCAACGACAACATTGAAAGCTTTCCAGCAGGAAACGCCTTTGCGATCAAAGCTGATGCTAACACTGCCGCGTTCCAAGAGATTAAGCAGATGTTTTATACTCTCAAAAAAGTTGGAAGAAAAAGATAAAATCACGAGTTCTCTCGCTAAACAAGTCGAAACCCTAACAGCAAGGACCATGATTATTTTCCCTCGTGGGACTACGAGGGTACGCAGCGTAAGACGACCTGAATTCAAGAATCCATTGGAGAGGACCGCAAACGCTCAAGGAAAACTATTGGGACGAAATATCAATGAGATAACTCCCACAGTAACGTGGAAAATACTGAAATCCTTCGCCTAGCGATCAGGAGGAACAAGAAAATGAAGTACAGCGAGTCAACTTGGATTCCATCGATCAATCCTATAACTCAGACGAAGACACTGACGTATATTCGAGAAGGAAAAGAAGCCGCACGACTCGACAAGACTCTTCGTTAGAAAAACCCATGACAAAAGAGGAAGAAAATAGCTTCTGGGTATAACAGTAGAAACTACCGAAGAATAGGCTCGGATCACCCGCAGCAAACGCCGACAAACTCAAAAAATTTTGGCCGCGATCTCGATGAGATCCGCGATAAAAAAATGGCTGCGTAGGTAAAAGTAGTGAAATCTCAAATTTACCACGCCACTAGCGCTGCATCATAGATCGACAGACTCCTCGAGGAAGCTCAAAAGACTCTTTTACTGCCCGAATCACTAAGACGAGAATCTCAGACCCTGGGAAGATCAAAATCCCTGCATACGATGGCACCACCGATCCCAAGGCGCATCGACAAACCTTCCAGATCGCGATTGGTAGGACCAAGCTCAGAGAAAACAAAAAGAAGTCGGATACTGCTACCTCTTCATCGAGAACCTCCAAGGAGAAGCGCTCGAATGCTTTTCTTGCCTAAAGCAAAATTCCACCGGAAGTTTCCAACAACTCGTTTTGGAGTTAATCAAGCAATACTCCATGTTCATGGACAGAGAAACCACTGACGTCGGCCTTTGGAGTCTATCCCAAAGGAAGACAAACCTCTCTGCGATTTTATGAATAGATTCAAAATCGTCATGTTGAGAGTTATCGGATCAGCGATAAGGTTGCTATTGATGCGCTCAGGAAGACGCTCTGGTACAAGTCAAAGTTCAGGAAGTGGGAATCTCTCGAGAAAGCGCGAGCGATCGAGGATGCCCTCCACTAAGCCACGAAGTAGATCATCATCGAAGAGGAGATGAAAGTCTGATCGCAAAAACATAAACCTGCAAAATCATTCTCAAAAAACGCAGCATCAGAGGAGAGGCCGAAGAAAAAAAAATCTCGTAAAGACAAGTAGGTCCACCACGAGGGGGAAGATAACTAAGGAGCGCATAATTATGCCATTAACTCTGTATCGGAACACGAAAGAACGTCTCAAAACACATGGACCTGAAATTCCACCTACGACGAGAATACCTTCTGTGAGTATTACCAAACTAAGGGCCACTCCACTATGAATTTAAAGTTTTTGGTGCGAGACTAGCGGCAAAACTACTTGCAGGAGAAATTTTGGAAGTAACTGGTATAAAAGATCTCATCCGAGACACCGACCATCCACCGAAAAACTACCAGACCACGCCATCTTGGGACACTCCTCAAGGGAACCGGTAGGGCGAGAAGAAAAAAAGCAGAAGAAATCTGGTGATAGAGGCAATGACAATAATCATCCCAGAGTAAAATGACATCAGAGGATCACAGTACTATCACGACACTGTCTCGTCAATAAAAGCCGATCAACGGAAGTCCGACTCAAGTACTAACTGGTATCCACCAGTCAAAGTAGCAAATGAACACAATCACTTTTGAGGAACATGAGATCGTCGGAATCGAAAAACCTCACAATGATCCACTTGTGGTCGACGTTTTCTTCTGTGATTCCCTCAAAGAATGAACATGACCTGTTTGAAGTTATAACCAACGCCAACACCATTGACTGGTTTCTCCGGCACAACTTCGATGACGCTCAGATCAATAAGACTCCCGGTTATGGCAAAATAAATCACGAAAATCGTCAACTTCACCATCGTCGAGCATCCTGCAATCTACAATGTGAACATGGGAACGCCCTTGATAAACTCCATGAAGGCAGTCCCGTCGACGTACCACCTAGGCTTCAAGTTCACAACCCCGCACAGAACCGCAGCAATCTGGGGATGCCAAAAACAATAGCGACTTTGCTTTATGGCGGAACACAAGCTGAGGCAAATCACGACCAACACCAAACCAAACGCGTGAAGACAGCTCATCCATCGGCTAAAAACGAAATAGACGATCCAAATCATCAACTCTAGCAACGGCTTCGGATAAAGAAAGCAAACAAATTTCCAAGTCCAATGCTCTAACCCAACCACAGATACAAACCCGAAGAAATTGTTGATCCAAAATGGTCACCATGACCAAGAAGATCGACACGACCACGCCAAGTGAGTAAAACACTCACGGCAACAAACTGAACTACGAGACGGCTTGATCACCGAAGGGGGTACGTGAAACACCCTATCCCGAAAATATTTGAAAAACACGTTGAAAATTCTAAGTAAATATCCAAATTTTATTGGATGTAACGAAGAAACATTGCCACTATATTTATGAAATACGAGAGTAAATACTGAACATATTTTTGTCTACAACAATAATATCTGTATAAAACTTCCCAAACATTACCCAAGTTCAAAATACAATTTCCCGACGATATTTATAGCCTCGCACTCTGGTCCACACAATCAAACTTACCTGCACCCGCAAAAGGACGCATGAATATACAAAATTACTCAGTGAGGATGCTTAAAACCGCACACATGCAACTCAATAATCAAGCAATCAAATTCCATATTCCATTCTAACAACCTACCAATTCCAATCAATCAACCTAGCAATTCGTTTCCATCATTTCTTACTTAGCCATTTTCCTTTCCTATTACTTATTCATTTTCATGCATTCAAAAACTAACAACCTAACATCCGGTTCTATCTTTCCTAACATTCCAACCCGAAGGTCCATCAACCTGCGGCCATAGCCGAACCTGCGGCCATAGCCAAACCTGCGGCCGAAGCCAAACATGCGGTCGAAGCCAAACCTGCAGCCAAGCCAAACCTGCGACCTGTCAGTCCATTACGGCCGTAGCCAACCTGCGGCGAAGCCAACATACACGGCCCGAAGCCAAACATTATCATGACATCTTTACGGCCCAAAGCCAAAATATTTTTTCCTTAACTTAATCATGTTCTTCTAATCTCGTACTTTCTTAAACTACTTCAATTCTCAATATGTTTCTTTAACATTTTTAACCTAACATTACAATTCTTGTCGGATCTGATCTAAGTATTTCACGTTAACATCTCAATTAAACATAACATCATTTTCTCGCAATCAAACATGCAAATATCCTATGAATGAATAAACGTTCTTCGATCCTTGAGAACTATCTCGAAGAACAAAGAACAAACTTTCCATAAACAATTCATCTAATGCATATTATTCATCCTAACAATCCAACTATGATAAAAGTACTAAATATTAAGTTGCCACAAATCACGCCGTCACCTCGGTTAATCTTAAAAGATCAAAGACTTTGAACCTTCATGCGTTTCCTGGAAAAAAACTCCTTGCCTCCTCCTTGTTCGATCATTCTTCTCAAAATCTTCTCTCTAGAACTTCGTTTATGATTTGGCTTATCTCTAATTCTTGTTTATGAATTGAGTAAGAAATGAAGGCTGAGGTCTCCTTTTATACCTATTTCAGACTTGTTCACCAAACCGGCCATTAAGTGTTGTTTCCTTATTTATCTTGGTCAAACTTATCATCAATGGCCTCCAAGAATATATCCGCTTATTGCCTTATATGACTCCTGCAGGCCCTTGCTTCTTTTTGTATAATCTCGTCAGTGGCACATGATCAACTTTCTTTACTTGGAACCCGCATTGCCTACTTTATGAAAAAACCGATCGACAACACTTTTTCATCTTTAACAAGACATAAGTTAGTGTTTCACTAACTTCCTGCAACTGTAAACACAATTTCGCTTAGTCATTTGCTAAGCAATCCAATCATAAACACATACTAAGATATACCCTAGAATCATCATACCGCACATCCTTCGCGCAAGACATAGACCATCGGTTTCTTTCCACCCTTACACACAAATCCAATTTTTGAAAAGCGGCCAGCCAAGACAGAACTGACTGGCCTACCCCGCTCTGATACAAATTGAAACAACCCTATCCCGAAAATATTTGAAAAACACGTTGAAAATTCTAAGTAAAGATCGAGTCAAATTTTATTGGATGTATCGAAGAAACATTGCACACCTTATTTATGAAATACGAGACTACATACTGAACATATTTTTGTCTACAAGAATAATATCTTTATAAAATTTCCCAAACATTACCACAAGTTCAAAATGTCCTTTCCCGATGGTCTTTATAGCCTCGCACTCTGGTCACACAATCAACCTTACCTGCATCCGCAAAAGGCAGCAATGCAGTATACAAAATTACTCATTGAGGAATGCTCAAAACCAGTCCCATGGAACTAATAATCAAGCAATCAATGCTAATATTCCATTCTAACTAGCAATTCATTATATCAACTTGGCAATTCGTTTCCCTCATTTCTTTCATAGCCATTTTTCTTTCCTATTACTTATTCATTTTCATGCATTCAAAAACTATCAACCTAAACATCCGGTTCTATCAATACTTTACTTTAGCATTTTCTAACATTCGGACCCGTAAGGTCCCCCCCATAGCCGAACCCTGCGGTCGTAGCCAACCTGCGGCCATACCCAACGTGTGGCTGTAGCCAACCTGCATCCGTAGTCAACATGCGGCCGACGCAAAACCTGCGGCTGTAGCCAAAACTGCAACCCGTCAGTCCATTACGGCCGGTAGCAACCAGCGGCGAAGCCAACCTGCGATCCGAAGGTCCATAACGGCCGAAGCCAACATACCACGGCCTGAAGCCAAAAACATGATCATAAATCTTTACGGCCCGAAGCCAAATACATTACTGTTCCTAACTTAATCACGTTCTTCTAATCCCGTACTTTCCTTAAATTACTTCAATTCTCAATCCGTTTCTATAACATTTTCAATCTAACATTCTAGTTCTTGTCGGAGCAAATCTAAGTATTTCACGTAAACATCTCAATTAAACATAACATCTATTTCTTGCAATCTAACATGAAAACATCTATGAACGTATGGACGTTCTTTGATCCTTGAGAACTGTCTCGAAGAACGAACAATGAACTTCTATAAATGATTCCTCTAATGCATAATCTTCATCCTAACAATCCAACTATGATAAAAAAACTAACTATTAAGTTGCCACGAATCACGCCCTCACCTCGATTGATCTTAAAGATTGAAGACTCTGAACCTTCATGAGTTTCCTGGCGAAGAACTTTTTGTTCCCTCCTTTGTTCGATCCTTCTTCTCGAAATCTTATCTCTAAGAACTTCGTTCACCTCTCACTTCTCTCTAACTCTTGTTTAAGAGTTCAGTGAGAAATGAAGGCTGGAGGTCTCATTTTAATACTTATTCAGGACTTGTCACCAAGGCGGCCATTAAGTATTGTTTCCTTATTTAGCTTGGTCAAATTTATCATCATGGCTCCAAGAATATCTACTCTTATTGCTTTAATATGATCCCGCATATCCTACCTTCTTTCGTATAATCTTGTTAGTTGCACCTGATCAAACTTGTCTTACCTGGAACCCGCATTTTCAGATAGCTAAACTTTACATAGTTAAACTGGTAGTCAGTTTCTTCCAACCTCATGAATACAAGTGTTCCCCACTTAGGAAAATATGCTCCTTGTACAATTAAACCTCTCGCGATTTATTTCCTTCGAATTTAAAATACTTCGAGAGCGGGTCGTTACAATATGGCTTAAGTAGCCATGGTTCCTAGTTCCAAGCTCATGCACGTTCTGTCTAAAATCCGCGTAGCGCCCCAGCTTCTTCAGAGTTCGCTTATCGACGAATTGGTGGGCTTGATGGTAACGCTTTGCCAAGCGCTGTAGTGGAGGCTGTCAAAATCATCCCACTCCTCGTGCATGGGACGATGTGTGCATTCAACGATCCCATCGGCTTTTGAGGTTGGAAATCTTCGAATGTCACAAGTAAGGCCTCCTCCTCTTATGACCAAGGGTCTTGACATGGGGGACCCCGTGGTGGAGCACTAGAGCTACCAGTATCATATCGTGATTTTGTGCGCCTCTAGTCCATCTTCATAACAAAATAAATCCAATAATCAGTATTGATATCGAGACAGAAAGAGCTATCATCGGTCGACGGCATCGCATGGGGGTCAATCGACAACATCTCATCGCCATCGATCGACGATGACTCATGGGAATTGATCGATGGTGCATCGCAGGATCAGGGATTACGAAATCAAAAATAATCAACTCAAATCGTGCAAATCATGTGTAAAGATGATAAATTGTCCCTAATATAGTACTTTGTTACCCAAAACGTCCTAAAATTCCGAGCTAATCCACAAAAAAATCAATTTCTCTTCAAACCCTAAAAAGTTCCCTAAAATAAGAGATTTGGAGAACATACATTGAATATTGAGTTATTGAATGAACTAAATAGGGTAGAAAGGGTAAAAATCGAGACACATACACTCAAAAATGAGCAAAATCGACTAAAAATCGGATGAGAAATCGAGTGATGAACTCGTGTGTGTTTTTGGCAGTTTTGGAGAAAAGTGAGTTATGAATCAGGGTCGTGTCGAGTTAACTTACTCGACACACGACCGTCGATCGACAATCCTATAGGGGCGTCGATCGATGGTCTGCTCTGTGACTCCATATTCACTTAAGAAATTTGTAAATTATAATATATATATATTATATTAATTAGTTAATTATTTCTATTTTTTCTTTTTGTTTTATTTATGTTATTATATGTTTATTATTATTATTCATTATATATTTATTTATTTATTTTCATTATATATATATTATTTTTAGAATTAGTGGGTTGCCTCCCACTCAGCGCTTGTTTAAAGTCGTTATCTTGACGAAAAATAGGCTTATCATTCGGGGTTAGGCACCTCTGGACGCATAGTCTGAGTATGCGGAATTTAAGCTCTAGCTCATTAATGTTTCACTCGCTGCCCATTCACCATGAAAGCTTCTCCTTAGGATTAAATAGGACAATTGTCTCGTAAGGCGTAACTTCTTTATGGTGAAGGGTCTGGACCAACGAGAACGTAGTTTTCCAGGAGATAGAGTAAACCGGAGTTGTGCAGGAGTACTTGATCGTTTGATTCGAAATGTCGTAAAGTACTTTTCTTGTCGTGATAGGCTTTGGTTCGCTCCTTGTACAATTTTGAGTTCTCGTAGGCGTGATATCTGATTTCGTCGAGCTCATTTAGGTTAATTAATCTCTTTTTCCGCTGCGGGTTTAGCATCAAAGTTTATCCTTTTTATGGCCCAATTGTCTTTATGTGCTAGTTCTACAGAGAGGTGGCAGGCTATTCTATAGATTAGGTGAAATCGGGTAGTTCCGAATGGTGTCTTTAAACGTTGTTCGGTATGCCCAAAGTGCATCATATAACTTCAAAGACCAATCTTTACAGGTTGATCCTACCGTCTTTTCTAAGATTTCTTTTATGACTGTTGGATACTTCTACTTGTCCGCTGGTCTGAGGATGATAGGGTGTAGCTACTCGATGGTGAATTCCATGCTTTTGAGTAACTTTTCAAACCACTTGGTTAATGAAGTGGGTACCTCCATCGTTATTACGATTCGCGGAACTCCAAATCTGGGAAATATAATACTCTTAAAGAGTAACAACTACGGCAGCATCATTTTCCGGGGTTGCTATCGCTTCCACCCATTTAGATACATAGTTTACAGCGACCAGTATGTATTTATTTCCGTGCGAAGAAGGAAAAAACCCATGAAATCGAGGCCCCAGAAATCAAACACTTCAACTTTAAGTATGAAATTTTGTTCCATTTTGTTTCTTTTGCTGATTTTTCCATGTTCTTTGGCAGGGGTCCGCATTTTTGCTACGTAATCTTGAGCATCGCGAAACATAGTTAGTTCGAAGATAAAAAAGGCCAACAACTTGCTTGTAGGATTTTTGACACTGTCTTATAACTAGGTAAATGTCCAGCATAATCGGATCCGTGACAATGATGTAAAATATCTAGATTTTTGCTTTTGGCAACACATCGTCTGTATATGCCGTCAGAACAGTGTTTGTAAAGAAAAGGTTCATCCCAATGATATCTCCGGATTTCTCTCAAATTTTCTTTTTGTGATATCCTTTGAAGAGTTCGGGTTTTACTTCGGCCGCAAGATAGTTTACTATATCTGCGTACCCAGGTCTATCAGTGGTGTTTAGTGCACACACACCCCGACTCAAAGCTCTACCACCAGGAGAGTCATTATTCGGGATCGAAGGGTTACAACTGACGTTAATATTTATTGGAATGACTCTTTCATTGTCTTTTGCTAGTGTACATCGATCGACAGAATATGGACGGAATCGAACGATACTCTTCGGCCATAATTTTTCGATGTGCTTAGCATTGAATCGATCGAATCCACCTCAAGTGTCAAACTAACTCTATCAACGAAAGTTGATTCTGCGAAGTAGACATTTTCAGTAGGTAAGAAATCATCTATAGGGATGTCGTCATCTATCTTTATTCGTGATAAGTGATCCGCGACTCCGTTTTCTACTCCTTTTTTATCTTCGACTTCTATGTCGAATTCTTGGAGAAGCAGGATCAATCGTAGAAGTCTCGGCTTAGCGTCCTTTTTATTCATTAAGTATTTTAATGCCGCATGGTCGGTGTGAACTACTACTTTTGAACCGACTAGATAGGATTGAATTTTTCGAAGGCGAATACCACAACCAATAACTCTTTTTCGGTTGTCGCATAATTGTATTGTGAATTGTCTAGAATTCTGCTGGTGTAGTATATAGCGTGCAACTTTATGTCTTTCTTTTTCAAAGTATTGTGCCTACAGCGAAATCGCTGGCGTCGCACATGATTTCGAATGGTAGATCCCAGTCTGTGCTTGGACAACAGGGCCGGATAAGAGTGTTGATTTAATTTCTTTAAAGGCATCGAGACATTCAGGAGTAAATTTGAATTTCACCTCTTTGCACATGAGCTCAGTAAGGGGTCTAGCAATTTTGCTAAAATCTTTTATGAATGATCTATTGAATCCAGCATGTCCTAGAAAATTTCTAACGTCTTTGACATTAGTGGGTGGTGGTAGTCCAGTCATTACTTCAATATTTGCCTTGTCCACCTCGATTCTAGTTGTTGAGACCTTTATGTCCCAAGACAATTCCGCTATTAACATAAAATGGTATTTTTTCCTGTTCAAAACCAGATTTTTCTCTTCACATCTAGCTAGGACCTTACATAGGTTATCGAGACAAGTTTTGAAGTTTGGACCATATACCGAGAAGTCATCCATGAAATCCTCCATGAAGTCCTTGATCATATCGGTGAATATCGACATCATAGTCGCAGAGGCGTTACAGAGCCCGAATGGCATCCTTGCGATATGCGAATGGTCCATAGGGACAAGTAAAGGCGGTATTTTCTTGATCGTTCGGATGTAAGGGAATCTGGAATACCTGTCGAGAAACAGTAGTATTCATAGCTTGCAAGCCGTTCTAACATCTGATCGATAAAGGGTAAAGGGAAATGATCTTTTCATGTGGCAGAATTTAGTTTCCTGTAATCAATACACATTCTGTGTTCGGTGACAGTTCTAGTAGGGATCAATTCATCTTTGTCATCTTTACCACAATGATTCTTACTTTCTTTGGGACAACGTGAACCGGACTGACACAGTTGCTTGTCTGAGATCGGATAAATAACGCTTGCTTCTAGAAGTTTCATGATTTCCTTTTTAACTACTTCCTTCAGGTTGGGGTTCAATCTCCTCTGATGCTCGATGGATAATTTTGATTCATCATCAAGGTTTATCCTATGCATGCATAAATTGGGGAGATTCTCAGGATGTCATCTAATGAGTATCCGAGAGCCTTTGGGGTGCTCCGAAGTTTATTCAGTAACAGTGCTTTCTTTCCGCTACTCAAATTTGCATTTATGATGACAGGATAGGGGTTTTCGTAAAGAAAATAATATTTAAGGCCGGCTGGACCTTAAGCATTCGCTTGCTTTGTGTCAACTAATATAATAGAATTATGGATGATCTTTAGTGTTTGTATCTCAATGTGTTGGTTATTATTAGTTTTGTTAATTTTTGGAAACAAGTTTTGGATTAAAATAGAAAAAAACAAACATATTATATATAATTTAAATGAAAAAAAATATTGTAAATAATTAGCTTATTTTTTTTATATGAAACTGAACAAGGCCGTGGATGAGGAAGACTTGCTTGTAGCTGAAGGTCCAATGACTCGTACTAGAGCCCAATGCTTTAAGGAGACTTTGCTTGGATATGTCCAACACGTGGAGATCAACAAAGAAGTGAGAAACTTTGGCCCAAAAGAATTTGATGGTTACTTGTGTCCAAGACTGCACAAAAGACAAGCTGTATGTTCAGGTTGAGTTGGTTGGAGTGACACTCGAGCTTATTGGAGTGACACTCGCTTAGGTGAGCTGGACAAGCTGGAAAGGAGTGACACTCGCTTAGGTGAGCTGGACAATCTAGAAAGGAGTGACACTTACCTTAATGAACTAGGCGAGCTGAAAACTCGGATGAACCTGGATGAAGACGAACCTGGATGGGATTAAGGCCTTGGTCGAACCGCGTGAACAATTTCGAAACTTGCACTTTTCTAGTCAAGTCTTTTTGTCAAATCTTTGGTCTTTTTCAAGTTCTATGTTGTATTACTTTCTACATCTTTTATTGTTTTCCTACTTGTTTGACTGAGCATTTTTTAAGATGTAAACTCTTATAAAAGGTTAAGTTCTTTTTGAACAAAATCATCTATCTTTTTATCAAAAAACTTCTTTTGTTTCTTTTGAAACTTTGAGAGTTTTCTTAATCTGTTCTTCGTGAATAATCGGCCTTGGTGTGAAGCTAAAGCCATGGTAGTATCACGTAATCTCCACCATCACTTGTGTCACCATTCAACCATCCATCCTTCAAGTCTCAAGTCAGTGTACCTTTGGAGTGTTCCTTTAAAGTCACGCTGTCTGAGGGGAACTGAATCTGGATCCACCGCCTGGAGTTGTCGTGTTGGTGTAGAGAAATTGTGTCTTGGGTTTGATATACTCTGGCTAGGTTTCACAAGAATCTTCTTCTTCAAGGATTATCCTAATACATCCTCCTAAGATGTGATCCTGTCTAGGGGTGTGTAATTTCTATAACTCTTTTATTTTTATTTTATGGAAAATGACTATATTTAATTTAATGCATATCATTTATAGAATACAAACTCATCAATTTATTCTTTTTATAAATCACACTCATTTTACAATGACATTCATATCATAGAAAGTACATAGCATATTTCAAATATCGTGAATGGAGATCCGCATGTTGGCCCGAAAACCCGCTTAGCTATGCGGGACGGTCTTGGACATATATACACAAACCGCAACCCGAGGTGGGCCAACCCGCACTGTCCATTAAAATTTGAACCCAATATGGATTGGGCTACTTGGACGCGGGTTGACCCGTATGACATCTCCAAGGACATGAGAAAATCTGCATGTTCTTTTTCGCGGTTACAACAAATTCTTATAGTTTATTATTGCAATACAACTGGTTCACGGCTCAACATACTCTAAATCCAATGTGATTGGCAGTATTGCATCTTCCCTTCAAGGTACAATCAAAATGGAATCAATACTTCTTTTCAGTTTGGTCGCCTTTTTGAATTACCTACTCAAGATACCCCAACTCTGCCACTCTCATCCATAATCTTCTTTTCTGTTAACACTAGACATATGAGATGTGGTTCCTCGTCGTAGAAAATCCTCTTCGTTTTTTTACTGAATAAATACCATTCCATAACTGCGGTTAAACCATAATGTGTATGCTAAATAAAATGGCAAATCGATTCCCCAACACCTGCCATTATGTGAAACAAGGTAATTAACACTTCCACTGGTGATGTCACAATTCCTAATGTAATGAAAATGTTCTTCACATATATACCTGAATGGAAAAGTCTACCCATGGCGCGAATTACACTTGTTGACCGCGTGGTTGTTTGCAGTAATAATATCTAAAGCTAACCCCTAAATATGTTGAGATTCTTTGTGATTTACCATACTTCCTTGAGTTGCCATGTGGTAGAGAATTATTTCTACAAACTTTGTCACTGTCTTTGCCCCTGGAAGTGAGTAAGGAAATAGTTGATCCCTACATGAGATTAGGAACCACCTCAAACAACAAACCACCCACTACATGTTATGGGTTTCCACTGGCTTTTCAATTGATAGCTTTTGAAGCAATACCTTTTCTTCTTACCAATATTCCAGAGCCTCATAAAACTACAACTTTTTTAGAAGATCCATTGGCTCGCAAATCAACTAACACTCTTCTGCATGTACAAGAACATACTTGAGGTCAAAGCAGGTCCGTAGTCAGTCACTTGTACCTTGCTATTATCCTTATTTTTCAAAGTATTGGTGTGTCTATAATTTCTAAAATAAAGTGTTACAAAGTTTTGGACACCCTGAATTCCTCTTTCCAAGTCATTGTACACTTTAGTGTAGTTTGGTCTTTTGGTTGCCAAAACTGGGTGGATGAAGTCAAATATGACAAAGTCTCTCTTTGATTGAGTTGATGTATAAAGTCTAAAAAATTACAACATCTGATTTCCATGTTGGGGGCATGTCTATTGTGCCAATACCAGCCGTGGATGAAGGAATGAAAACAGAAACGAAAACGCTTCCCTCAACTCGACAAAATCTTGGTAGACGTAATTTAAAAGAAGAAAGTGAGGTCCTTGAGAAACGTCCTTAACGCACTCTCTGACCACGTAAGTTATTATAACACATATTAATGAACAACGAGGCTACTGCACAAGCATAACATGGAACACATGAGGATTTAAAACCCTTGTTAATGGAATAATAATAAAAATCAAGAAAGATATCTTGGATGATAAGGCGTTGATTCGACAATCTTCACTTTGGGCTTGATTCAAGCTAAAGTTTGCTCGATCAATATGTTTCTTAGGTCCACTTGGTCGACAAGCACGCTCATCATTGTTCAAGATCAGCTCTGGTTTATCTTATTCCATCTCCCACTCAATATTCGACCCGCTCGTCTCGTCATGATCATTCGCAATCGAATCATCTCCGTCTCTTATGGTTAACTCGTTCCCCAAAATCTAAATGCCATAATCCATAGGATCTTAGTAGTGTGTTTCCCATAGAGAAATTAAATGAATGTGTTTTCTCACAGATGCAATCTTCACAAAATTTAGACTTAAAACCTTGCTATTATCTAGAAAACAATTCTTAACCAGTAACTCCATTACTTTTTTGCTTCATTTGTGCAAATCTATTATGCCAAAGTCTTGTCTCATCCTTAATTGTTTGTGCAATGTTAGATTCTCATGTTTCAACAAAGCCTTGAAGAATATATATAAATCATGTATGTTCCCTTTCAGTATTGTTCTCATCACTCTTGGTCGACCATATTCGAGTCGATCTGCCTGACTCTAGGTCGCCTTTTGGTTCGGTCACATCTTCGTCAAGATCTTGTCGACCATTTTGGTCAATGATTGATCCTTACCTTTTCATGACAACATTACTGTAACGACCAGGTTTAATCGTCTTGTTTGAACCAAATCTGGTTCAATTTAATTATGTATTTCTAACCAAGACCATTCTCAATTTGTTGGTAATCGTGTGTAGATATGCACACGTGTATAAGTTGTACATATATCTGAAAACCCTACGCCACAATTCAAGCCATCATCACCATCTTTAAGAGATTATGATATTCTTCTCCTTCATCCTCTCTATCTCTCATCTCCCCACCTAGATGATTTATCTTCTCTCTCCACGTTTCCTTTCTTCAAGTTCTTCTAATGTTTCTTTTTCTGCATACTCTTGTCCGTGTGTGGAGAAGGGAGATCGACGCCGTCAAACCATACGCAACCGCTGGACCTTCCCAAGAAGCTTCACCATGCCCGACCATGAAGCAGCATCACCGGAGACAGCCTTGTGATGAGAGAGGTTGTCGCTTCCCCGTTGCTTGTGGTCATACACTATGATAGACCTCGAAGAATGTTACGTGAGGAAGAGTAGTAAGAAGGGAGAGGCGGTGCGTGAAGTAGAGAGTTGATGAGATGACGTGGAGCTGAAGAATAATAGTCGTTGGAGTTTGTTACAGTGACGGTTAACGACTTTAGGAGTATAAATAGTAGTGTTAATGGTAAAATGACTTTTTGTGCAATTTGTAAATTGTATCTTGGTCCTGGAAGTTAGAGACTTCAGGAATTGGCTCTAGACTTTTACGGTCAGAGATTGTATTTTCCTTGATAAAGCAATAAACTACGTTCTTGTGCTTATCAATTGGTGCGGTGAACGAACGATCATGTCGACGAGTATGACGGAGGAGACGGCGATGCAGCTCGGCGAACTCGAATCATCTGTTTACACCATCAAACGATCAAATCAGATTCTTATCGGGAGGTTACAAAGTCCTATCGGAGGCTTCTGCGGCAACTGACAAGAATTAGAGACGGTGGAAACGCGATTGGATTCTATGGAATCGACGATGCAATCGATGGTGAGATCGATGGAGAAACTCACTTCGGCGATTTCACGGGAAAGCTCTGATGTATTCCCGAGCAACCTAATACATCACAATCCTTCGGTCAGGTACACTCTACAAATCTGGGAACCAATCCGGAAGATGTTCCGCTAGGGTTATCGGTCGGTTGATACTGCGTTGAATAATCAAGATGGAGTGTTAAAAAAAGTTGATATGCCTGTATTGGATGGGTACTCATCCCTTTTCCTGGTTAGCGAGAGCCGAGAGGTTCTTTAGGATTGGTCGTTATACTTTACAAGGAAGAATGGAAGATAGTGTCATTGTGTTTGGAGGCCGATGCGTTGAGTTGGTTTAACTATGAAGACGAGAAACCGACCGTTTCTGGATTGGAGTGATTTTAAGAAGCGGATGTTGGCAAGATTTGCTGAGTCTTATGACAGTACCCCGGGGAAGAAGTGTTTGGCATCAAACAAACGGGTACAATTGCTGCTTATGTGAGGGAGTTTCAGGAGCTAGCAACTCAAGTGAAAGTCTCGGAAGAAAATTTGGAGGATATTTTCTTCAATGGTTTGAAGAAAGAATTTCATGAGGTTATTAAGATGAAGGAACCGACTAGGTCTTCCGAATTTCATCGCTGCGGTTATCTCTATGGAGCATAGTGATTTCTGCAAGTTGATTGCCAGTAATGTTTCGCAGTCGAAAGTAGTGAAGCAAGGACAAGGAGTTACATTCAGAAATGCTTCTGTTAATCAGAATGCGTGGAGAGGCAGGTCGCAGGGTGATACAGGGCAACTGAATGCGAAGAGTGACAAACCAACTGGTCAGAAACAGAACAACACCAATGTTATCCCTTACAAACTTTCTGAAGCTGCGTATGCAGTGAAGAAGCGCACCGGGACTTGTTATACTTGTGACGAGAAATGGTCCAAGGCGCATGTTTGCAGAAACAGAGAGTTACATGTGATGGTGGTGTTGCAAGATAATGTCTTGGACTCTGGCGAGGATGAATTTCATGATACGGTGGGAGATGTTAATGAGATTGTAGCAGAAGTTATGGAGCTTTCTTTATACTCTTTCTTTGGAAGATCTTCACCAAAGACTACCAAGATGTGGGGTTCAATTGGGAAAACTAAGGTGTTGGTTCATGATTCACAGTGTGCTACGCACAACTTCATATCTCCAACAACGGTGATGAACGCTCAGTTGCCAACAGGAGAACAAGGGGGGCAATGAAGATCAAAGTTGGGGACAGGCATTGTAGTAACGGGATCGCGGTATCTGTAGGAAGTTCCGTTGACTGTTCAATCTGTGGATTTGACAAATGACTTCATTGTTTTTGGAACCTGGTAGTGTGGATATCATCTTGGGGGGTTCAATGGCTCCATACAATTGGCCAAATGCGAGGTGGATTGGGAGATCAGACACTCTCGTATTGGTCTAAAGGGGCAAGATGTACCTTGCAAGGAGATTAAATCTATTAAGTGTAAGGAGATAGCTGCAGACATGGTGTCGGTGGTTTTGGGATTACACTCAGTTGAGTCGTGTGAAGTGTTATCTGACAGTAATTCCGCCAAATATTCAGAGTGTACTGGATCTATTTCATGAAGTCTTTGCCGCGAACCTACACAATTGCCACCGAAGCGGTGTTTTGAGCATTCCATTCAGCTTTGTCCAGGCACTAAACCAATTCTGTATGCGGCCTTATAGGTATCCTCACTCCCATATGGAAGCTATGGAAAATTGGTGGATCAAATGCTGCAGTCAGGTGTGATACGTCATAGCAGAAGCCCTTATGCTAGTCCAGTGTTGTTAGTAAAGAAGAAAGACAAGACTTGGCGATTCTGCGCTTGAACTATAGGGGAGTCAATAAAGCTACCTATACGGATAAATTTCCCATTCCGGGTCATAGATCAGCTACTGGATGAGCTGCAAGAGCGAGATGTTTTCAAACTGGATTTGAGATCCGCGGTACCATTCAAATACGCCATGTCGAAGCTGATATAGAAAAGACTGCGTTCAGGACTCATGCAGGACATTTTGAGTTTTTGGTAATGCCCTTTGCTTATCCAATGCTCGCAACATTTCAATCCTTGATGAATGAAATTTTCAGAGCAGTGTTGAGGAAGTTTGTGCTCGTGTTTTTTGATGACATTTTAGTCTACAGCAAAAATGAGGAAGAGCAAACGATTCATTTACAGGACAGTGTTGCAAATATTGGTTCAACACCAATTTTTTGCCAACAGAAAGAAGTGTCATTTGGTCAGGCCAGTGTGGATTATTTGGGTCATGTTATTTCTGCAGAATGAGTCGCTACTGATCCAGCTAAAACTTCTGCCATATCAAAATGGCCGCGCAACCTAAATCTGTAAAGGAGTTACGCAGCTTTCTAGGCCTCACGGGTTATTACAGAAACTACGTTTAAGGCTTATGGTGTGATTGCAAGACCTTTGACTGACTTGCTGAAAAAGGATGGTTTGATTGGGGTAACAAAGAGCAAAAATCCTTTGAAGATTTGAAGTTACGAATGGTTAGTGCTCCTGTTCTAGAGTTACCAAATTTCAATGAGAAGTTTGTGGTGGAGTCGGATGCTTCTGGATATGGTCTTGGTGCGGTGCTGATGCAAAACCATCGTCCCATTGCTTATTTTAGCGAAGGCTTAACTGATCGAGAATAGTTGAAACCGGTTTATGAGAGAGAACTAATGGCAATTGTGATGGCTGTGCAAAAGTGGAAACACTACCTTTTGGGAGGCGATTTACTATTTTCACTGATCAGAAGAGTTTTAAAACTTCTGCTGGATCAGAGGGATGTGTCCATGGACTATCAGAAATGGCTTACTAAGCTGTTGGGATACGATTTCGAGATCATATATAAGGCGGGTGTTGACAATAAGGTGGCTGATGGCTTATCTCGAGTGATGATTGAGCAGTCATTTTCGGTGTTAGAGTTGTTCACTGCGATTACTCAAGTCTCGAATTTACAGATGCAAGACATCCTTGAGGAGATTGATGGGGATGTTCATATTCAACAGACGTTAAGGGACTTGTTGGTGGGGTCTTGTGAGAAGCCTGGTTATTTCGGTGAAGCGTGGCAGATTATTCTATAAAGACAGATTGGTTTTACCAAAAACATCGAAATTTATTGGAGTTATCTTGGAGGAGTATCATAGTAGTGTATGCGGTGGGCATTCTGGTGTTTTGAAGACAATTAAACGCATCCAACGTCTTTTTCACTGGCCTAATCTTAAGAAGGATGTTCAGCGTTTTGTGGCGGAATGTAATGTGTGTCAAACGCATAAGTCGTCGACATTAGCTCCTGCTGGTCTCCTGCAGCCTATTCCTCTTCCGGCGCAGATTTGGGAAGAACTATCGATGGATTTTATAGGGGGATTACCGAAGTCAAAGGGCATGGATGTGATTTGTGTTGTTGTGGATCGTTTGAGCAAATATTCTCACTTCTTCACTTTGAAGCATCCTTACACAGCTCACTCTGTAGCTGAGAATTTTGTATCAGAGATAGTCCGGCTACATGGCTTTCCGTTGTCTATTATATCGGATCGCGACAGAGTGTTCTTGAGCTGTTTCTGGAGAGAGTGTTTCAAGTTAGCCGGCACAAAGTTGAAGTTTCTACAGCCTACCATCCACAAACTGATGGGCAAACAGAGGTCATTAACCGTTGCTTGGAGTCTTACTTGAGATGTTTCACTTCCTCTCATCCGCAGCAGTGGTGTCAGTACTTATCTTGGGCCGAGTTTTGGTACAATTCGTCGTTCCACACGTCGTTGAAGGCCACACCGTTTGAGCTGGTTTATGGACGTTAAACCACCATCGTTGTTGAAATTTGAGGAAGGTTCAACGAAGAACTTTGAGTTGGAATCAATGTTGAGGGAACGTGATGCAATGCTGGATGATATGAAGATGCATTTGTTGCGTGCTCAGGATATTATGAAGAATAATGCTGATAAAAGTAGGAGGGATTTGGAGTTTGAAGTTGGTTCCTTGGTATTTTTGAAGCTCAGACCGTATAGACAGACAAGTGCACTTAAACGTTTTTGTCAGAAAGCTGGCTGCCAAGTTCTATGGTCCGTTTAAGGTGTTGGAGAGAGTGGGGGCAGTGCCTTATCGTTTGGAGTTACCGGCGACGTGTAAGATTCACCCGGTCTTTCATATTTCGCAGCTTAAACCGGTATTGGGTTCGGGTCATACAGTCATGCCTTTACCAACGACACTGAATGATGTGGATGAATTGGTATTGCAGCCTGAGGAGTTGTTGGATTATCGATATGATACGCAGGGTTGTTTGGAAGTCTTGGTCAAATGGAGAGGTTTACCTGATTATGAACACACTTGGATGAAGATATCAGAGTTGGAACAAAGTTTTCCGAGCTTTGAACTTGAGGGCAAGCTCAATTTCGGGGAGGGGGGTATTGATAGACCTCGAAGATGTTACGTGAGGAAGAGTAGTAAGACGGGAGAGGCGGTGCGTGAAGAAGAGAGTTGATGAGATGACGTGGAGCTGAAGAATAATAGTCGTTGGAGTTTGTTACAGTGACGGTTAACGACTTTAGGAGTATAAATAGTAGTGTGAATGGTAAAAGGACTTTTTGTGCAATTTGTAAATTGTATCTTGTCCTGGAAGTTAGAGACTTTAGGAATTGGCTCTAGACTTTTACGGTCAGAGATTGTATTTTCCTTGATAAAGCAATAATACGTTCTTGTGCTTATCACACTAGCCGAGATGTGGAGAAGAGACAAATGGAGCCGTCGTATTGCATCATCATCCCCACGGATCACCACCATGAGCCATCACACCGAAGATGCATCCATGTCACTGTAGATGCCGCCTTGTTGCAGGACATTGCGTGTGTCTTTAACCAAGGAGGAGCGTAAGATTTAGGGTAAGCTCTACCCCTTGCTTGCTCAACCAGCTTCTTCTCTTCACTTGGTTGGATCGCTTTTCACTAATAATGTAGCCAGCGTAATAAGCTGTGTATCCATGAATGAAGTTTCAGTGTCATTCCCATGTTTCAAGTACGTAAGTGATCATTTAACTGTTTCTTATAGTGCAAGAAACATTGATATGATGGACCTTAGACCCTTCTTTCGCAGGAAGGAATCATTTCAAGTCGTGAATCTCAAGCTGATTTGTGTTAGACGTGCATATCTATTTTTCTACATTCTCCCATTATCTCCGACCTTGATTAAGGTGAGGGCTATTCCCAAACTTCTCGTACACGGCTTAGGATTTTGAATAAGCATAATTTAGTTCTAATGTGTTCCGTCTTCATGAAATCGAGTCTGTTAGAGTCTGCTTGTTTAGTTATTAGGTTCTATGTTAAACCGGATAAAGGGTGTTAGAGGGTTTAACATTGCTTGTTCATTGAGAATTGATATTATATAATTGTTGTGAAATGAGGTGAAAGGTTGTGGTCGACTACGGAGACGTAATTCCGTAGGGCGGTTTGTGACCAGTATAGTTTGTGTGGAGATGTTGCGGCACAACATAGTCGACCTGTTGTTGCCAAGGCTGAGGTCGATAAATCGTCTACGGGTGTGTGTTACTGAGCACGTATTCGGCGTTGTTTTTGGCCTGTTAGTGGGCAGCGGGGGTGTACCTCGCTAGGACCATTGTTTGTTCTTTGGGTACTTTAGGTATCGTGTTTGTTACGTGTTAGAATTAAATTATATTTATTCAGAGTGTTATGACCGGGTCCATGGACTTCGGGTTTAGCATCCCATACCTCACTGAGTGACTCCCCTGTTGCTCACCCCTCTTTCTCCCCCCTTTCAGGTGAGCATTACGAGTTGCCGGATATTATGACAGTTTGGTGTCTTGGGGATCATCTTATTTATATCGGTTTTCATTCGGTTTTATACGACTTTTCGATATGAATTATTCATGTTACTAAATGTAAAAAAATAATTTATCTTGCGTATATTTTATTTCGGTTTCTAAATTTAAAAATGATTTATCATGCGTTTATTTTATTAAATGTTTTAATATTTTATTTGATTTTTTTTAAATCGGGTTAATTCAATATTTTATCGGTAGTAGCACGCCGTCCTCAGGAGAAGAGGAGACGGGTGTTACAATTTGGTATCAGAGCGGGTTCCATCCCGGCTCCGACCCGGTATGGCGATTAGGGGATTCGGTTTCATTTTTTTAAAAAAAAATTGGGGTTGGGGAATTTAAAAAAAAAAATAACACCTTTTTGTCCAAAAAAAATCTAACTTAATCGTTTATTTATTTATTTATGACGATGAATAAAATCACTGTCATCAATCCTTCAGCTAATAGTATTTCAGCCAAATGTTTAACATAAGGACGATGCCACAATTTCACAAGTTGCTCAGGTGTTTATCAGATTCGTTAGTCGTTTCTCACAGATTGTCCACGAGTGGATATGTGATATTTCTACCACCACCCAAACTTCAAGCCATCGCTCACAAGTTTGGTTACAAGAGATTATGTGATATGAGGGATAAGCCATGGTTGGCATGTGCTACTCTGTGAATGAGTATATTGTCTATTTTAGAGGTTTGCTTAGTTCGTAAACTCGTGGGGTCGCTTTGATTGGCGTTGTGGCAGCTTGTGTGCGTTGATATTGGAGTATGTGTTGTCTTATGTACCAGATTATGATTATGTTGGGCATTACAAGAGTATTTTCGAGCTAAAGAATAACCAGATTAAGATTTTGTCACATAGTGTAAAACTACATGCATTCATCAATTTATCCGGTCATACTTAGTGGATTTAAGCTAATGGGAGATTTATCAGATATGGAGCTAGACCACTATGATGTGGTATAAGGATGGATTGCTGTCACATCATCAAGTGGTACTGGATTGCACAAGGATAAAATGTTTACCACTGGAGCGGAAGCAACAATAACCTTCCACGGGGATTCAAACGAACAAGAGAATTTCGATTATCTTCATGCTTCATGTTGACAAGTTATTGGAAGGAGGAGCTGAGGGTTTCATAGCAGCCATAATGATGTATAAAGATGATGGTAAGCGGAAGGTGCATGATACACCAATTGTTGTGGAGTATGCGGAGGTATTTTAACCTTTGAAAGAGATACCACTAGACATAAGAAATGTTTTCACTTATGGGAGAGAACCAGTGAAAGTACCAGAGTCACTAATACCATACAGCTTAGAGCCGATAGAGATAGTTAAGTTGGAAAAAAAATCTGCTAGAGGATCTACAGACAAGAGGTTTACCAGGCCAAGTATTTTTGCCATGGGACGGAAGATCATATACTTATAGATCATCAACCTTAAGGATATTTTCCTTGCAAAGGATTTGAGTTTCAGACATCACAAATGGATGTAGTTGTTAGTAGACTACAGCCTTGAGATCACACACCACCTTGGTTAGGTCAGCTTGAACAGGTGCATGAGCGATATATAAGTAACTTTGGAGGTTTTAAGGACTGGTCGATACACTTATTACATCAGGCTATGTACAGTTACAGTGGAGGCATAGTTAATTTTTCTTGAAGCATTGGAGGACATGACTAACCCAAGGAAAGGACGAGACACTGAGACAGCAAAAAAAAATAAGAGAGAGAGAGAGAGAGAGAGAAGTCTTCAGTTATGGCACTGCAGTAAACGAACGTTATGTTACCATAACCGAGTAAGTGTGTCAGACGATGAACAAAAAAAAAAAAAAAAAAAATCTTAAAACGAGCACACCACTCGCCTTTCTCCATATATCTGGAAAAATACAAAGATGTAAATGGCTCAAAAACACTATAATCACCGAAGTGTCATGAAGAAAGATATGGCTTGCAAGGTCAGATGTATCGGATAGTTAAAGCAGAGCATCAAATACTTACCACATTATTACATAATTTCAAGGTGGAAAATGGGTTATGGGTATTATGGTTCTCATCATTAGACAACTGAAGAAAAGTTTCATGAAGAATATTATATGAGTTATCATGGACGGCTCAACTTGACTCATTTTTCTACCAATTAAAAAATACAGACAAAGCAGATTGATTCACATATGTGTGATTGTTAGATATGAACCAAGATGCTTGTCAATATTATGTAAGACCAAGATATAAAAATTAAAATCAACTTTCAGGAAACGCGCCATGACCAAGGAAACAGGGATAAATATCTGATACAGGCACAAAATCACTCCATTAACTTGTCATCAAATGGTGATCAAAGTGATCCAAGAAGCTGGTGCGGAAGATGGGTGTTCGGTAGAGATGGTTGTGAAGATGATTGACTCTCTCAATCTGGTGGTCTGATTGACTCTCTCAATCTGTGATATCCAAGGGATGATGACTCTCTCAACAGCCTAAGACACACGAATCTATAGAACACACTGACTCTCTCAATGAAATCCTAATGACAGATTTTATGCAAAGACAAACTTTGATAAAACAAAATAAACTGAATATATTTATTAGAGATTGAAAGGTGAATATTACAGCACGCCTAAGGGAGCTTATATATGCTCAGAAACATTAGTCTAAATCTAGGAAAAGGGAAAGAAATCAAACAAAAGAAAACTAGCCGTTGGAAGATTTTGGGGATCCATTGGCTTGATTCAAGGGCTGGAATGATGTCTTTGTATCTGGAAGGTTTAAGACTGTAGGTAAGCTTCTTAGGAACTTCTTTACTGCAGATATATTGATAGAAGTCGTGCCAAGCTTGATGGGAAAAGAGCTGTTGAGCATTGATTGATTTTGACTCCAAAAATGGCAAGTAGAGCCTTGGTTGATTCTGGATAATTTGGTGGATGCTGGTGCATTGTAAGAACGTGTCTGACTCTCCTGGTTGTTTGTATGCATCTCTTGAATGGTTATATGTCTCCCCTGGTCGCCAATGTTTGGTTTGCAAATGATTAATCCAATGAGCTTCCAAATAAGGCAACTCGGGCCACCTTTGTCTTGAAAATGACATATCTTCTAAACCATTAATCCTTTTTACATGAAACCAATTCTCCGTGTGCTCTTGTTGAGTGTAGAATCCAACAAAACTGGTTTTATGGATAAATTCCTCTTGGTTTGTAAGATATGGCGTTTTGATTGCACATATGTCTTGGTTGGCTCTTTAGCTCTTCTCAGCTTCTTGTTCTCCACTGATTTTCTCCTGATTTCTTTCTCCATGGTTGATGCTGATTTGATGTCCTCATCATACCCTCCCCCTTGAAGAAGTTTCGACCTCGAAACTATTTCTCCTGTACCAAGAGAAAGCAAGTTAGCTGTCATCCTTCTTTGGGAGTTTAGAGTCTTACCTTGATAAGCTTTAGGTTTGGTGATGCATGGGGCATCTTGGGATTCTCCTTTGAGTAGGTAAGATAGGATTACTCCTCTGTTTTGCTCTGGTTTTGGATCTGGTGATTTTTCTCTCCAGTCTTTGAGTACTCCAATGGTTCATGTTTCTGTCTTGACACTTAAGGGAAAGAGCAAGTGTATAATATCTGAGCTGGAATCAATGAAAACTGAATACTTGAAAGTATGACTAGTTAAAGTATGATTCCAGTAATCAACAAGTTTATATTTATCACTTACTAGATTACCAAGTATCATCTCTGATTTGAGGGCACTGACTGGTGTTGGCTGAGATTTTATAATCACATTGGCTTGGAATGTGTCTGCTTCTGGGCATTTCTCCTCAAAGTTATCATTCATTCCTGCATCAACATCTCTTGGCAAAGACAAGTGTATTACACTAGAAATAGACATCTTAGGGACTAGCTCAGCAAGATTATCTTTAATGCATTTATTTCTGGTGTTGCTAGGTGTGAAGTCTCTACTGATCTACTTGGACAAGCTACAGCATAATGACCTTTTTGATGGCATCTATAACAGATTATGCTAGCTATTTTTGAAAGTTCAGAAGACTTACATTGCCCTACCTTCTGCTTTGGATATTTCTTGTGTCTCTTGGTTGTTGTTCTGACTTTGTTGGAACTTTCTGTGTTGGAGCTGTAGACCTCACCTCTTTCTTCTTCTTAGGTAGCTGTAAAGCTCCTTTAAACCACTGAAAAGTTGCTTGAGGCTTGATCATATGTAGAGAACACATATTTGAATTTGCTTCTCTTGAGTTCCTTTCTTTGGTACTGCCTTTGGTTGCACATGCTGTTCCTTTGATTTTTTCTTGACAACTCTCTTATTGTTTCTTTTTATGCTGAAGGTGTTGCACGTGACCTCCCTTGACTTAGGACCACACATCTTCTTTGGCTTAATATTTGGAGTTGGCATGGGTGCTAGAATCAATATCCTTGGCTTAGGAAATACATCTGGGCGCCTGAAATGATATTCATTGTTGCTCTCAGCTCCTGTCACAAACTCCTCACGTAGTAGCTCCTTCATTTCTGTCCAGGAAGCATCATAATCATACCACCAATATGCATACTCGGTTAGGGTATCCTCAGCAATTATAGGTTTCTCATCCTCTTTAACTTGGTGAAGTGTAAACCATTGCTCCAAGTCTTTCTCCCACTTAAGGTAAGCATCTGGTCCTTCGTGATGGCCTGCATATTTGATGTATCTTGGCTCATACTCTCCATCACTTCTTACAGCCTCACTCAATGTTTCTTCTTCTTCTTCAGCAAAGTCATGCTTACTTGCTGTCCCATTTTTAACACTTGCTTCAGAATAGTGTGAATTGATTTGGGAATCAGTTTCATCCTCGTGTTCCTCCTCATGATCAGAGTATGGTATTTCACACCATGGCCTCTCTTCCACATATGACTCCTCATGCTCTGAGTTATCATCAAAGCCTTCTTGTAGATAAACCTCTTCTGATTCATTTTCTTCCTCTTCATTGAAACAATCCTCTGTTTCTACTCCATGAGACTCCTCTTCATGATGGCTGTGTTCATCTAGACTAATCTTGGATTCAGTTTCTTCTTGACACAATTTAACCTCATGGTTATTTTCTTGATCCACTTCTTCTCTGGACCAATCTATGGAGATGGTGTTGTCTTGATAATGGTCTGGTGGTTCTGGTTCAAGCTCTCTACCATCTGGATCATCATCATAATCAGTGCTGGAACAATCATCTATCCACTGATCATTTTCATAACAGCCTTCTTCATCAGTTAGGAGTTGGTCTTCTTGTTCCCAATCATATTCACTTTGTTCTTCATCTCCCATTGTTCCTGAAATAACACAAACTCGTGGGTTAAGTGTTCAATAGGTATTGGCGTCAAATATAAGTGAAATAATAACTAGGAAGGCAATACTATATGTATGCTTGGACAGAATTTAAATAAACTGATGAAATGTTTTCTTTTCTCTTTTTTTTAATGCAATCAAAATGATGAAACAAATATATGTTATGCACGAAATTAATTAAGATGATATCCCCTTTATATAGATTAGTGAAATACAGAATACTGGGACCAACTTCAAATGAAACAATGCTTTATGAATGATGCAAATTCGAAGTGCAATGATAAAATGAAAAATATGATGCAATATTCCTTTTTTTTTAATGCAAGCAATATGGTATGCAAGAAATGATATATTTATTTACTTTTCTTTGGATGCAATTCGAAATTAATAGCAAAAGGAAAGTCAAGAAATGCAATAAATCAGACAAAATGCTATGGTTCTCTTTTTGGTATGCAGATATACTAGAAAAGGAAATATGACTAAGAACTAAATGCAAACAGATTCTTTTGGTTTTTCAAATTGTTTTCTAAAGATCAAACACTACTAACTTCTTCTTTTCGTTTTTTTTTAAGTAATAAGAACAATAAGAACACAAAATGGCAAAAATCGAAACTCAAAGAAAAACAATGACAATCCTTTTTTTTTATGGTTTTACGAATGAAATAACAAAGCAAATAAAAGATAGAAACAACCTGATAGGAGCTTTTAGCTCTGATACCAGATGATACAGGCACAAAATCACTCCATGAACTTGTCCTCAAATGGTGATCAAAGTGATCCAAGAAGCTGGTGCGGAAGATGGGTGTTGGTAGAAATGGTTGTGAAGATGATTGACTCTCTCAATCTGGTGGTCTGATTGACTCTCTCAATCTATGATATCCAAGGGATGATGACTCTCTCAACAGCCTAATACACACGAATCTATAGAACACACTGACTCTCTCAATGAAATCCTAATGACAGATTTTATGCAAAGACAAACTTTGATAAAACAAAATAAACTGAATATATTTCTTAGAGATTGAAAGGTGAATATTACAGCACGCCTAAGGGAGCTTATATATGCTCAGAAACATTAGTCTAAATCTAGGAAAAGGGAAATAAATCAAACAAAAAGAAACTAGCCGTTGGAAGATTTTGGGGATCCATTGGCTTGATTCAAGGGCTGGAATGATGTCTTTGTATCTGGAAGGTTTAAGGCTGTAGGTAAGCTTCTTAGGAACTTCTTTACTGCAGATACATTGGTAGAAGTCGTGCCAAGCTTGATGGGAAATGAGCTGTTGAGCATTGATTGATTTTGGCTCTAAAAATGGCAAGTAGAGCCTTGGTTGATTCTGGATAATTTGGTGGATGCTGGTGCATTGTAAGAACGTGTCTGACTCTCCTGGTTGGTTGTATGCATCTCCTGAATGGTTATATGTCTCTCCTGGTCGCCAATGTTTGGTTTGCAAATGATTAATCCAATGAGCTTCCAAATAAGGCAACTCGGGCCACCTTTGTCTTGAAAATGACATATCTTCTAAACCATTAATCCTTTTTACATGAAACCAATTCGCCATGTGCTCTTATTGAGTGTAGAATCCAACAAAACTGGTTTTATGGATAAATTCCTCCTGGTTTGTAAGATATGGCGTTTTGATTGCACATATGTCTTGGTTGGCTTCTTTAGCTCTTCTCAGCTTGTTGTTCTCCACTGATTTTCTCCTGATTTCTTTTTCCATGGTTGATGCTGATTTGATGTCCTCATCAATATCCGACTATGGTGGAGTTCATCAACATATCAGTTAGCACACAAGTATTGATAAATCACTGTATGAAGTTCCTTATAGTCACTTCGTGTCGTATACCACTATTTTGGACCAAAGTGGGAGAGAGGACATATAAAAGTAATGGTTCAAGAGACAATAGAGAAAAGGAAAATGCTAAAGTGTTAGCTAAAGGAAGCTCATCACCATCAAAAGAGTTATGATGGTAAACATAGGAAATATTTGAATTTGAGGTGAGTGATTTCATGTAGCTGAAAATGAGGAAATTTCAGGAGGAACCAAACCTTGAAAGTTAACAAGTCTTAAATTCAAGCAAGAGTCAAAGGATCTTAATAAGAATTTGTGTGTGCCTAACCAATCAATAAAAGATTATGACAAGGTAAAAGTAGTGGCAGAGATGGTTATATAGGGAGAAACATGAGAACTAAAAGAACACCTAGCTGACTGAGTTTGAGATCTTTTATGGACAAGCCAAAAAAAATAGGGGATAGAACCGTGCAAACAGACCAAGACTAGAATTCGAGGATGAATTCCTTATTAAGTAGGGGAGAATTGTAACGATCCGGTTTAATCGTCTTGTTTGAACCAAATCTGGTTCAATTTAATTATGTATTTCTAACCAAGACCATTCTCAATTTGTTGGTAATCGTGTGTAGGTATGCACACGTGTATAAGTTGTACATATATCTGAAAACCCTACGCCACAATTCAAGCCGTCATCACCATCTTTAAGAGATTATAATATTCTTCTCCTTCATCCTCTCTATCTCTCATCTCCCCACCTAGATGATTTATCTTCTCTCTCCACGTTTCCTTTCTTCAACGTCTTCTATGTTTCTTTTTCTGCATACTCTTGTCCGTGTGTGGAGAGGAGATCGACGCCGTCAAACCATACGCAACCGCTGGACCTTCCCAAGAAGCTTCACCATGCCCGACCATGAAGCAGCATCACCGGAGACAGCCTTGTGATGAGAGAGGTTTTCGCTGCCCCGTTGCTTGTGGTCATACACTAGCCGAGATGTGGAGAAGAGACAAATAGAGCCGTCCTATTGCATCATCATCCCCACGGATCACCACCATGAGCAATCACACCGAAGATGCATCCATGTCACTATAGATGCCGCCTTCTTGCAGGAGATTGCGTGTGTCTTTAACCAAGGAGGAGCGTAAGATTTAGGGTAAGCTCTACCCCTTGCTTGCTCAACCAGCTTCTTCTCTTCACTTGGTTGGATCGCTTGTCACTAATAATGTAGCCAGCGTAATAAGTTGTGTATCCATGAATGAAGTTTAAGTGTCATTCCCATGTTTCAAGTACGTAAGTGATCATTTAACTGTTTTGTAACGACCCTGATCTTAGGGCCAGGCCCATTTGTTCTTTTTTTAATTAAAAACTCAACAAACTCTTTTTAACTTTGTCCCACATTGGAAGTTTAAGTTTTCTTCCTCCTTTCCCTTCTCCTATATAAGAAACTCCACCCTCCACTTTATTTTCATCAAGTCAAAGCAGTGTTTGCGTGTGACAGTTGTTGAACTATTCGACGACCAGTCACAAAGTAATTTTCTAGCAAGATTTTCGGTCGAGTTTTCGGGCGAGTTCTCGAGTGATATTTCTAGTAAGTTTATCGCCTCCCAATTTCTAGTCTTGGAAGTTCTAGTTAGAGGAATTTCTAGTTTAGGAAACTTGCCATTTTAGGATAGTTTCTATTTTAGGAAAGTTGTTATTTTAGTAAAAATTGCTATTTTAGGAAAGTTGCTATTTTAGGAAATTTGCTGTTTTAGGTAAGTTTCCACTTTAGAAAAGTTTCCATTTTTGGAACTTTATTTCCTGAGACTTTGATTCTAAGTCATTGATTCTCTCGTGTTGCAGTTGACCATCTTCCGTTGACAGCCAGTGGCAAAGGTGAGGGTCTATTCCGTAAATCCCGTTACTAGTGTAGAATTCTTTCTATCGTTGTTTAGTTTCGAAACATGTTCCGTCTGATTGAATCGAGTCTTGTGTGATAGTTAGGATTCAATGTAAACCGGAATTAGGGGTCTAGAGGATTCAACTTGATATGGATTGAGTGATGTTAAATGATGTTATATATATATACGTATACATAGATATGAGTAGGGACTATGTGTGGAGGGCGGCTGTTCAGAGAGATCTGGATTAGCAACGCTTATGAGGGCGGCTGTTCAGAGAGATCTGGATTAGCATCGCTTATGAGGGCGGGGGTTCGGAGACAACCGGGCTATCGACGCATATTGAGGGCGGGGGCTCAGAGACGTAGGTCCATCAACCTGCGGCCATAGCCGAACCTGCGGTCGTAGCCAACCTGCGGCCATAGCCAACCTGCGGCTGTAGCCAAACCTGCATCCTTAGCCAAGCATGCGGCCGAAGCAAAACCTGCGGCTGTAGCCAAAACTGCAACCCGTCAGTCCATTACGGCCGTAGGCAACCAGCGGTGAAGCCAACCTGCGATCCGAAGGTCCATAACGGCCGAAGCCAACATACACGGCCTGAAGCCAAACATGATCATAACATCTTTACGGCCCGAAGCCAAAACATATTTTTGGCCCGAAGCCAAAACATATTTTCCTTAACTTAATCACGTTCTTCTATTCATGTACTTTCCTTAAATTACTTCAATTCTCAATCCGTTTCTATAACATTTTCAATCTAACATTCCAGTTCTTGTCGGAGCAAATCTAAGTATTTCACGTAAACATCTCAATTAAACATAACATCATTTCTTGCAATCTAACATGAAAACATCCTATGAACGTATGGACGTTCTTTGATCCTTGAGAACTGTCTCGAAGAACGAACAACGAACTTTCTATAAATGATTCCTCTAATGCATAATCTTCATCCTAACAATCCAACTATGATAAAAATACTAACTATTAAGTTGCCACTAATCACGCCCTCACCTTGATTGATCTTAAACGATTGAAGACTCTGAACCTTCATGAGTTTCCTGGCGAAGAACTTTTTGTTCCCTCCTTGTTCGATCCTTCTTCTCGAAATCTTATCTCTAGAACTTCGTTCACGCTCTCACTTCTCTCTAAGTCTTGTTTATGAGTTCAGTGAGAAATGAAGGCTGGAGGTCTCATTTTATAATTATTCAGGACTTGTCACCAAGCCGGCCATTAAGTATTGTTTCCTTATTTAGCTTGGTCAAATTTATCATCAATGGCTCCAAGAATATCTACGCTTATTGCTTTATATGACTCCCGCATACCCTACCTTCCTTTCGTATAATCTTGTTAGTTGCACCTGATCAAACTTGTCTTACCTGGAACCCGCATTCTCCGATAGCCAAACTTTACATAGTTAAACTGGTAGTCTGTAATTCCCTTACTTAGACTATGATCGCTCTATGTGGTTACCGACATCCGACACATAGTCAAAAATGTGGCTCATTCTTCCAACCCTCATGAATACAAGTGTTCCCACACTTAGGAAAATATGCTCCTTGTACAATTAAACCTCTCGCGATTTATTTCCTTCGAATTTAAAAATACTTCGGGAGCGGGTCGTTACAATATGGCTTAGTAGCCATGGTTCCTAGTCAAAGCTCCTGCACGTTCTGTCTAAATCCGCGTAGCGCCCCAGCTTCTTCATAGTTCGCTTATCGACAAACTTGGTGGGCTTGATGGTAACGCTTTGCCAAGCGCTGTAGTGGAGGCTGTCAAAATCATCCCACTCCTCGTGCATGGGATGATGTGTGCATTCCAACGATCCCATCGCTTTTTGAGGGTTGGGATAATCTTCGAATGTCACAAGTAAGGCCTCCTCCTCTTATGACCAAGGGTCTTGACATGGGGGACCCCGTGGTGGAGCACTAGAGCTACCAGTATCATATCGTGATTTTGTGCGCCTCTAGTCCATCTTCATAACAAAATAAAGCCAATAATCAGTATTGATATCGAGACAGAAAGAGCTATCATCGATTCCGCTATTAACCATAAAATGGCATTTTTCCTAGTTCAAAACCAGATTTTTCTCTTCGTGTCTAGCTAATACCTTACACAGGTTACGAGACATGTCTTGAAATTTGGACCATATACCGAGAGTTCGTCCATGAAACCTCCATGAAGTCTTCGATCATATCGGTAAATATCGACATCATGCATCTTTGGAAGGTTGCAGGGGCGTTACAGAGTCCGAATGGCATCCTGCGATATGCGAACGTTCCATAGGGACATGTAAAGGTGGTCTTTTCTTGGTCGTCCGGATGTTTGGGGATCTGGAAGAATCCGGAATACCCATCAAGAAAACCATAGTATTCGTGGCTCGCGAGCCTTTCTAACATATGATCGATAAAGGGTAAGGGGAAATGATCTTTTGTGTGGCAGCATTTAGTTTCTTGTAATCAATACACATTTTGTGTCTGGTGACAGTTCTATTAGGGATCAATTCATCTTTATCATTCTTTACCACGGTAATTCCTCCTTTCTTTTGGACAACATGAACCGGGCTGACCCAATTGTTGTCTTAGATCGGATAAATAACGCTAGGAGTTTCATGATTTTATTTTTAACTACTTCCTTCAGGTTAGGGTTTAATCTCCTCTGATGCTCGATGGATGATTTTTATTCATCATCAAGGTGTATCATATACATACATAAATTAAGAGAAATTTCTGTATGTCATCTAGCGAATATCCGATAGCTTTGCGGTGCTTTCGCAGTTTATTCAGCAATAGCGCTTGCTGAAAGTTGTCGTAAAGAAAAGCATATTTAAGGCCAGTTGGAAGTGGTTTAAGTTTAATTTTATGTGCTTTAGCTTTTCTCCAATCTTCGGTTGCAATACATTATCGATCGATGGGGACGTCGGGGAGTCAATCGACGGGGGTCGACAGATCGAGATCTTCGATGTCGATATTGAAAATTCCTTTTGTGGCATCCATTAACCTTGTATACTCTCTAGTTTGATCATTGCTTTCTCCAAAGGTTCGTTCGAGCACATATCTATGAATGATTCTTCTACTAGATCAGAAAGATGATCGATATGCTAGGTTTGACCGTCGATCAAAGGTTGTATTATTTTTTTCCATGTTAAAAACCATCGGTATCTTCCCGATGTTGAGGCATATACGTCCTCCTCTAATGATTTCACTCACATGTTTGGATACCATCATCACGCGGTGTTCTGATTAATGGAATCCTCGCGTTGCTGCTCTTTCACCTACTGCTTAATGGCGGAAGAGATGTGAATGACATCACTTAGTGGCATCTCAATGTTTATTTTTTCAAACGCTTTCTTACATATTGCTTTGTCTAGCTGCTGCTTCTTCTGCTTAGCGTTTTTTGGAGGAAAGGGAGCGTTGGCATGGTAATTTTTTGTCCAAACTGGTTCGGTTGGTTCTGGGTCAGGGCGTCGATCGATTCTACTATTTAAGCATTGAGTGATTATAAACTCAGTGTGTCGATCGATGTTCGATAAGGGATGTCGATCGATGTCTGCTACGTCTGTGCCTTTCCCTTACGTTCAACAATTAACTCCTCAAGATCGTCTTTTTCTAGTAAATCGGGTTCACGGAGGATATCGGGTTCTTCTCGTACATTTCGAGCGAGATTGGGGTGCAATTTTTCATTTTCGTTTTCGTTTGTTGGCGATTTTCTCAAATTCATCGATGGTGATACTCTCTTTAACGCTAGGGGTGAGTTGTCGACCGCTTCGTAAAGCTACAACATTGCAGTGATTCGTGGGGTTAGTGTCCGTTTAACCAGGTATAAATCCGTTCTTTCTCCTGATGGACATGGCGTTGCTCGCCACTTGGTTGTTGATTCTCTTAATGTGTTCGCTCAGAGTTTCAAAAATTTTCTATCATTTCTGAGTATATAAGATCTAACTTCTTATTGAGGTTGGCGGCTATTTTATGGTTTCCTGTGAAGGCTTGGTTCATTTTGACGTCGAACTTCTTTCGTATCAGTTCACAGTGGTGTCGCAGTTGCTTGTGAAATTGCCAGTGTCTTCCCTAAATCGTTGATCGTGCTGGTTCATCACATCAGAGAATTCAACTAGTTTTTCGAAGTTGGAAGGGGCAGCATTGCTCTCACCATAATATCGAGATAAGTTATTTCCGTATAGAAGGGCTGCAACTGATGCCAGAGTGTCTCTAACTCGGATCAAGTGCTCCTCCTCTGTAAATAATGGTGGTTCCTTCCTTTCGGTGTCTCTTTTTCCGAAAGCTCGGCCCAAAGCTACGTTTTCTATTAGCCTTTTAGCGCTTGTAGGGCTTCGGGTCCCGAAGTTCCCGTCGCTGGCTTTATCAAGGATGGTTTGATAGTCTTGGTTTAGTCCTCTATAGAAAGTGTTGATGAGTTGGGGTTCTGAGAATCCATGGTGCGGACACGAAAGTTGGTAGCTCTTAAACCTAGTCAAGGAGTTTCTAAAAGATTCGCGACTTCCTTAACGAAAGTGGATATTTTCGCCCCATAATTAGGAAATCGATATCAAGTTCAGAGCTTCCAGCATGGTTATCGAATAATCGAATCACAGACCTATTGGAATAAGTTCTGCTGGATTTAGGTATTCGAGCATTGGTAATTCAAGCTTTATCTCGTTCTTTGGAGATTTAGTGATTTGATTAGGAATTGCAACTTCCTGATAATGAATTAGTTGGCTTGCTTCGTTGTTTTTTATTATTCATTGATTCTATCAAGAATACTTTCTTATTATCAGATCCAGTAAAGGCGTACTTACCTGCTTCCGGCTGATCAGTATCGATCGATGGTAATGGAAGAGTGCACCCGACAGCAATGGGCTAGAGTTGATCGATGGCTGTTGTCCATAATCCATATTCTCTCCTTTATGTACCTGTGTCATAAGGTTTAGGGGAAGAATAATTTAGCAAACAGTAAAGTAAAATCTATACAACATTTTAAACGAAATCTAATAGAAATAAGAAAGAGTCCCCGGCAGCGGCGCCAAATTTGATGTGGAGTTTGATTTCACTTTCAAATTAACCCGCGATATTCCCACTTTACTCTCTCAAATAAGAGGTTCAGTGTAGTACTTAGGGACCGAATCCACATAAACTCTAAGGATTGCACAATAGATTTATTGTTTTGAATTAAAGCTAGAAAAATTATAACAATAACAACAAAAGGAATCTGTAACATTGATTTGGTTTGTGAAGATTAATTAACAGATTAGACTTAGGGGAAATTTTCAGGTAGATTTTTATAAATGCAGATCAATAAGATTGCTTGGGTTTATTAAGTATCGTTCTGAATTTAGCCTTAGGGTTAGGAGACCACTCTCTCACATCTCGGCTGAGGGTCGATCGATAGCAATACAATGGCCTCGATCGATGCTCATTCTAAGCATTATTGGTTTTGTGGTTTAATAGATTCTCTAAACTTATAATTCAACTCTCTTTGTTGCTAGTTTATTTAAATTGTTTAAGATAGATTCCAGGTTATAACCGAGCTCTCGTTTGGCGCTATAAGAACACTAATTTCTAACGTTGAAGTGATCAAATTCAGCTTAGCATTAAGAGCAAAACAAAGAACCAAGAAGATTTACCCTAACAATTCTATAAAAATCACCAAATATATTACTAACCATTGATAACCCTAAATGTAATTGAAAACTACTCAAGACATAACAATAAAGAGCATAATTAAATTATAAATAAATTGAATAGAATATAATGAGTAAAAAGATAAGGATTTCAAGATTTTCTCTGTAATGATGAATAAGATCTTTCTCCTCCCATAGATGTAGCAATGTGTTCCAACTCTAAAAACTCTGGTGTGACTTAGCGGCTGCCTAGTTTCTGAATAATACCGCTTAGGGTTTTACAAAGATAGAAGAACCAACCTAATATATAGTCTAAAAATTCCGGCCAGGGCACTTGTTCTTGCATTATTGAGACTGTTGGGTAAAACTGAAGTTTCTAAATCTTTCTGCCGACTTCATCGTCGATCGATGGTATGAACCAAGATGCT
>CAJHQP010004510.1:0-54604 GCA_905132765.1 Moricandia arvensis | reverse complement strand
GGTTAAAAAGACATGATTGGAAGAGTGGAAAGAAGGCATCAAACTGAGTTACTCTCCCTGATAAAGGAATACTCTTTAGACTATAGTCATACACACGTAGAATATAAATCATTTGGTATAAGTGGAATCGATGAAAAAGTAAAAGAAAAAATGAGTAACAAAATATAAGCCGATTGTTGCCAAGGTTTTTCTCAGAGACCTGGATTGATTTTGAGAAAACATATTCCAATAATAGATGATTACATTTTAGATTTTTGATGAGCCTAGCGGATCGAAAATTTGAGCATTTTATGGACTTGTGATGCATATTTGTATGGTATGATATGATATATGATGAAACCCTAAAGTTGGAATACTAAAAGCATTGAAATTAATCTAGGGAGATTTGTTCGGTCAGCTTAAAAGATCACTATACGAATTGAAGCAATTGCGCATGTTGTACATACTTTAGGGTGAAAAAAATAATCCTCCTGAAAAAAAAAAATAATATGTGTAATGGTATGTCATGCATTTTGTTAAGAAATACATCTGGCTTTGTGTCATTGTTGTATATGTATGACATGAAAATTGAACTCAAAAGAGGTATGATGCCCCCGAACTACCGATATATGACAAAACAGTCGAATGAATGATCTTGGAAAGACAAAGTTTTATCTTTGGCTCCAGATAAGATTTGAGAATGAATATTTATGTATCAATCAAATTATAACGAAATAGATTTATGAAACATTTTTTATTGGACAAAGCGACACTTTGAGTACTCCAATGTATAGATTCGATGTTGAGAGAGATTTTTTTGATTTTGGCCGCTGTGAAGATCAGAAGGATACTAGGTCTGAAGTAATTTATGAGTGTATGGTGGGCTTCTATATTTGAAAACTGTATGAGACTGATATTGATTTGCTACTAACTTACTGCAAGAATATAGTTCGTCTAACTCGCAGGCATTGGAACAGAATAAAGAATATATTCCGTTACTTCAAGGTATTACCTGGGGTTAATTTATTTTAGAAACAAGTTTTGGTATGGTGGTTTTTCAGATGCTGTTACTATAGATCGCATAAGTTCGAATAACCGCTACATGTTTTTACAATTGGTGACCGCGCTATATATATCAGAAACAATCTGGTTGCAATTCTTCGAATCAGCAAATATAGCCTTCCGAGCATTCAAGGAGTGTGTGTGGTTAGTAAATGATAATAAATAATAGTTAACAAACAAAAGCGACAAAATATTTGAGAATAAATTCGTTGGTCGCTCCACAACTCAAGAAGAAATTAAGAGCGAAGAATAACATATTCCTCCTTAAACCTTTTTCTGTACTACAGCAAGTTGAGAAACAAGACAGTGGATTTGAGTATGTATGTATGCGAATATAATTTGTCAGATATACGACATTCCAACCAATACAAATCTGACATCCGGGAATGCGAACACGTTTGCGGATATGAAAAAAATATTTTACGGAGATTTAACTTACTGTAAACTTTTTTTCCTTATATGGTTTATTCCACAGTTTTTTCGTATTAATTTTAACAACATATGTATATAAGGTGAAAATGAATTAAGGGGATGTTATATATATGATTATCCAAAAGCACTTGTATATCTATGTATTTGTATCAAGTAGTTCTTTGTATTAAAAGAGAGCAGTTTATTTTGTAGCTTAAATAGTGTTTGTACGTGAAGAAAAAAAAGCAATTGAGAAACAAATATTCTCTTTCTTTCTCGTTATGACGACACACACCCAAGTCTCCTCCAGTCACCTCACATCAAATTCTTCTCTTTTGTCCAAAACACTAAAGACTGTATTATTTTATACTAATAATATACTCTCCTTTTATATTACAAGCAAAAAATTATGAATTTTTGGGTGTTTTATCTTTTTTAGCTTTCGTTAAATCGTTCCAAACATTTAAATATGCATAAGTTTTCCTATCCACGTTATTTGTCTAATTATGTATCATTAGATGTTTTCCGCTAAGCGATTTATATATTTTAATTTATTATAATCTTTCTATGTATACAATTGTTTTTACTTGAAGGTATTATTTTTGAATATAATTTTTTATTGTATTCTACTAGTTTTAACTAAATAATCTTTTATTTTTTCGTAAATTTAGAAGTGATTTGCTAAAAAAAATTTCACATATAATGTGATTTACTGTTAATTTCTTTCTTTTTATTGTGCCGTTTTTTTAGTATATATGTAAGTATACTGTTTGGTATTCTTTTTCATTTTTATGTTGATTTTTTTGGAATAATATATATACATATATTGGTTGAAATAGACGATCTTTTTTAAGTGGTGTTGTGGCCATTCTATCTTGCACTGACTGTCTTTTGGTTTATTTTTATACCTTGTATATGTCAATTTGAATATAAACATTCATATATATCTGAGAGAGTTAATACAGAAGACCAAAATGATTTTAAGAATTTATTAAGTATTTTAATTTTTATACGAATCGTGAATCACTATATACAGTCTATGCATATACCAGACATAAAAAATGGGCATATATTGGATCAACGGCGGCCGTAGTCGCTTTCTTGAACTTGTTCAATGATCGGACTTAAGGATATGAGCTGAGTGTCATTTGATAGAAAGTAAAACAAAGGATAGAGATATAGTAAAAATGAAGTATGAAAAGGGATGTGCATTGCTAGTAATAACATATCATGTCGATTTGTTTTCGCCGCCCGTCGGAAAGAGATGGGGAATTTAGTACAGATATTTGTTTTCGCCTCAAAAATGAGTAGAATAATGCTAGCCAACAACGCAGCGGGGACATCTGCAGTATATGATCACACGCAGTAAGCTGTGCAGTGCCTTATTACACTAAGGTGAACTTCAATCACCAAAACCAAGGTTCATCTTGTGTAGTGATTGTGAAATCTAGTAAGGACAGTTGAGTAGATGGTTGATGTATCAGACTCACCTGATCTTTCATAGCATGCAATCCCATTGGTGTCGCAACTGATTAATAAGTTACATGTTTCGGTGCACAGAGAACAGCCTTCGTCTCCAACTGATTATTCGTGGCAACTTCCAGCGTGCAGTGACTATAATTCTAGTCACTATTCCCACTGGGCTAGGAGTAAGCTCACAACCAAGCGGGCAAAGAACAATAACTTTTCTAAAAATCGGCTAACATGGGTATTCATGCATATTGAGCTAGTAATGGAGAAGGTAATATTCCTTTTGACTAGACACCAAATCAACTATAATTTGACACGGGTTTTCCGTTATTCTGAAACTATGGCAAATGGCATCCATCCCCATTAATGCATAAAGATTCAGTAGTAGTAAATAAATTCCTTTTGTTTCCAATGAGAACATATGAATATAACTACATGTCAATTGAACTATGAGCTAGAGGTCTTTGGACTGGGCCATGCGGCAGTGATCTTAAGATTATGGAAGCATGTTGCAGAAAAAGAAGATTTATTGAAATGTATTGCATATGAACCATAACAGAAACACATAAAATATTAGCATAACTAGATTTTAGTGCATAGAAAGTAATGATGTACAGGTGTGTGAACCTCAAAGATATTTGTTTCGACATATATAGAGTGAAAAGAATATGGATTTTAGGGAGAGGGGATTTTATTCGGCGCTCGAAGATTAATAGACACAAGTTTAAAATTCGCCACTGGTAATTCACACAAAAAGTACGAGGATTTGTCAGCGAAAGTGCTCTCTGAACTGACATGAAAGTTTTTTTCCCATTAGACAGATGTTACTGTAAATCCACTCTCGACTTCGATTATATATCCAATTTCCTCTTGGCCATGGCACATGCTGCCTAGCGAGGTGTGGTTATCTGAAGTGGATTCTCTCTTTTTCTAGTACATGCGAACCTGCTGGCCCATTGACTAAGAGAGGGGTGGGCACGCAGCCACAGGCGGACTTACTTTCTGTTGGTTTCCAGAACTTCTCCGTGCGAGGCATATTTGTTTTTTATTATATGTAATGGGTAGGAAATGCCCGCATGATGCTTTCCATAGGCAGCATGCGGACGAGGAGAGGCTCAACAATCATAGCACGCGGTCGAGAAAACTTTTCCTTCAGATAATATGCACTGTAGGACATCTGCGCCAAGAAATAAATTCTCGATCTCTGAAACTTCGTGTCGCACCTCCCTCCCTTCGCCGAGTTTCCAGGGTTGTTTAAGACTAATCTAACTTGGTGGGCATCTTGCCGGGGATGATTTACATTTGACATACGCTAAAACATAATTGGGAGTCCTAGCTACGCATGTGTTGAATACAAAATATGGAAAGCTGCAAACGGTCTGAGCGTTTGGGAACTGCGTTTGGATTTAGGTCGAGTATTGCGTTTTTGGGTTTCGCTATAGGGATCTAGAATACGTAGGATATTTTAACATATAGGGCAGATTCCAGATATTTTTAGTTTGTATTCGTTATTTGGATCAGGTTTAGATATTTAAATTTTGTGAGAAAAAATTCAAATTCTCATTTGTCAAATTTCTTGTACTTAGAAAATTTTACCATTAACGTAAATGATTTTTAGTTTTAATAAGTTAGACGATTAATAAGTTTGGAGATAAATTTGAAATAGAAAGAACTAATATGGTTGTTGTTTTGATAATTTGAATGAACTTTTGTTAATGCAATGAACAAGAAGCTGTGACATACATTTTAAAGCGAGTAGCAATGCTTTAATCGACGATCAGATGTATATTATTACGTTGAAGCATGTGCAACATTAATATAAATATTTTGTATAAAAATGGAGAAGTAACTAGAATATATATATATATATATATATGTTGTGTGTGTGTGTGTGTGTTCGATCGGTTATCTTCGATATTTTTTGGGTTTGGATATTACCGTTCAGATTTCAAATATCCATATTTCTAACTCAATAACCATGTAGGTTTTTTGCTACTTCGGATTATATTACATATTACACTATAAATAAGTAAATGTTACAGATTCGGGCAAGTGCCGATACACAACACTTAAAATGATAAAAATACATGATAGTGAGTTATAGAAAATAAATCAAACAAAATAATTTAATAATCCGCTAAATAAATAAAAATAAAATATTATCACATTCAGATAATCACAATTTGTTCTTAAAAATTTAGTTAACTGCAACAGTTTTCATCTCTCAATATCTTAAATTATCTATATAAGAAAATCAGATATAATAATTGTCATAAATATATAACCAAAATTTAAACTAAATATATATGTGTCGATCCAACATTTAATTATGTTTAAAATTTCGCGTGAAGTGGAGCTCTGCCCTAGTCATTATAATTTTGTGTGACTATCTTTCATTTCTACAAAATTAAAGCGAAGTTCCATTGTTTCGTTGTGTAATCTTTGACTCTTCATGTCTTTCACATATGGTGACATCCAATGTCGTTTTACATAATATGAATATATCTAATTAAATAGAATGTTGTTGGAAACCTTTAGTATTGCATTAATATTATTAAAACAAACACTAAATTACAGTAAGATAATTATGAAAATTACTGTACTCTTTTTCCTTATCATGATTTTTATTCAAACAGTTTTTTCCAGGATTAAGTTTTTAATGAGACAGTAGCATAATATAAGGTGAATGATCAAGGAGGAGTGTTATATTATAAATGATTATCCAAAAAGACACTTGTCATAATCTAATGTCATCTTGTCATGAGTACAAGCAATACTAAAAAGAGACAAGTAAGCACTCATTTTTACTATATAAAGTAGTGTTTGTACCTGAAAGAAAAAACAAGCAATTGAGAAACAAATATTATCTCTTTCTTCTCGTTATCACACACACGACACACAGTCTCTCCAGTCACCTCACATCCAAATCTCTTCTCTGCTTAGCAACACAAAGAATGTAATATATTATACTAATAATATACTCCTCACTTTTTATATTACACAAAAAATTATGAATTTTTGGGTCTTCTATCTTTTTTAATGAATTTTTGGGGTCTTCATCTTTTTTAGCTTTCGTTAAATCGTTTCCAAACCATTTAAATATGCATAAGTTTTCCTATCCACGTTATTTTGTCTAATTATGTATCATTAGATGTTTATCGCGCCAAGCAGATTTATATAATTTAAATTTATTATAATCTTTTTCTTAGTGTACTGAATTGTTTTACTTGAAGTTTATTTATTTTGAATAAATATTTATTTATTGTATTTTAACTAGTTTTAACTAAAAAATCTTATTTTTTTCCGATAAATTTAGAAAGTAATTTGCTAAAAAAGAAAATTTCTCTATGTAATTTAATGTTAATTTCTTCTTTTTATTGTGACCTATTTTTATGTCATATATAAGTATAGTATAAGTTTTGTGATTCTTTTCATTTTTATTTGAATTTTTTTTGAATAATATAGTATACATATATTGGTTGAAATAAGATCTTTTTAATGGTATTGTGGCATTCTATCTCACTGCACTGTTTTGGTTATTTTTAATACATTGTATATAGTCAATTAATATAACATTCATATATCTGAGAGTAATACAGAAGACCAAAATGATTTTTAAAATTTATTAAGTTATTTAATTTTTCATACGAATCGTAAACAACTATAACATCTATCACATACCCAGACATAAAAATGCATAATATTGGATTCAACCGACGGCCTATCCTTTCTTTGAACCTTGTCAATGATCGGACTTAAAGATATGAGCTGAGTGTCATTTGATGAATAAGTAAAAACAAAGGATAGAGATATAGTAAAGATGAAGTAATGAAAAGGATGTCATTGCTAGTAATAACAATATATGTCGATTTGTTTTCCGCCCTCAAGAGATGGAGAATTTGTAACCCTTATTTATACTTTTGGGCCCTTCATCTTACTGAATTCAGGCCTATCCCGGCTCATGTCATTCCAACAACCAGCGGGGAACATCTCAGTATATGATCACATGCAGTAACTGTGAGTCCTATTACACCTAAGGTGAACTTCAATTCACCAAACCAAGGTTCATCTTGTGTAGTGATTGTGAAATCTACTAAGAACATTGAGCAGATGGTTGATGTATCAGACTCAAACCCGATCTTTCATAGCATTGCAATCCCATTGGTGTCGCAACTGATTAAATAAGTTAACATGTCGGTGCACGGAGAAACTGCCTTCGGTCCTCCAAACTGACTTATTCGTGGCAACCTTCCAGCCGTCCGGTGACCTATAATTCTAGTCACTACTCCCACTGGGCGTAGGAAGTAAGCCTCACAACCCCAAAGCGACAAAGAACAAATAAATTTCTACAAAATCCGGCTAACATGGGTATTCATGCATATGGGACATAGTAATGAGAGAAGGTAATATCTAAAATAGGATTCCTTTTGACTAGACACCCAAAACACATATATATTTGACACGGGTTTTCCGTTATTCTGAAACTATGGCAAATGCATCCATCCCCATTAATGCATAAAGATATCAAGTAGTAGTAAATAAATTCCTTCTGTGGTTCCACATGAGAAACCAGTATGAATATAACCTACATGTCCAATTGAACTATGAGCTAGAGGTCTTTGGACTTTTTTTTGGGCCATGGCAGCTAGTGATCTTAAGATTATGGAAGCAATGTTTGCAGAAAAAGAAGATTTATTGAAATGTATCGCCATATGAACCATAAACAGAAACACATAAAATATTAGCATAAACATAGATTTTAGGTGCAATAGAAAGTAATGATGTAACCAGGGTGTGTGAACCCTCAAAGATATTTGTTTCCGACATATATATATAGTGAAAAGGAATATGGATTCTGAGACAGAGGGATTTTATTCGGAGCTCGAAAGATTAAATAGACCCACAAGTTTAAAATTTGCCACTGGGTAATTCACACAAAAAGGTACGAGGATTTGTCAACGAAAAAGTGCTCTCTGAACTGAACATGAAAGTTTTTTTTCCATTAGACAGATGTTACTGTAAATCCACTCTCGACTTCGATTATATATCCAAAATTTCCCCTCTTGGCCATTGCACATGCTGCCTAGCCGAGGTGTGGTTATCTGAAGGTGAATTCTCTCTTTTCTAGTACATGCCAAACTTGCTGGCCCATTGACTAAGAAGAGGGGTGGGCAGCAGCAGCCACACGGACCCCTTACTTTCTGTTGTTTCCAGAACTTTCCCGTGCCGAGGCATATTTGTTTTTATTATATTGTAATGGGTAGGAAATGCCCGCATGATGCTTTCCCAATAGGCCAGCATGCAGAACGAGGAGAGGCTCCAACAATCATAGCACCGCGGTCGAGAAAACATTTTCCCTTCAGATAATATGCACTGTAGGACATCCTCGGCCAAGAAATAAAATCTCTCGATCTCTGAAACTTCGTGTCGCACCTCCCTCCCTTCGCCGAGTCTTCCAGGGGTTGTTAAGACCTAATCTAAACTTGGTGGGCATTCTTGCCCGGGGGATGATTTACATTTGAACATAGGCTCAAACATAATTTGGGAGTCCTAGCTACGCCATGTGTTCAATACAAAATCTGGAAAGCTGCTAACAGGTCTGAGCGTTTGGGAACTCGTTTGGATTCAGGTCGAGTATTTCCGATTTTTGGGTATTTCGCTATAGGGATCTAGAATACGTTAGGATATTTTAACATATAGGGGCAGATTCAGATATTTTTGGTTTGTATTCGGTTATTTTGGATCAGGTTTAGATATTGTAAATTTTGTGAAAAAAAATTCAAATTCTTCATTTGTCAAATTTCTTGTACTTAGAAAATTTACCATTAACGTAAATGATTTTCTAGTTTTAATAAGTTAGACGATTAATAAGTTTGGAGATAAAATTTTGAAAATAGAAAGACACTAATATGGTTGTTGTTTTGATAATTTGAATGAAACTTTTGTTAATGCATGAAACAAGAAGCTTGACATACATTTTAAGCGAGTAGCAAATCGCTTTATTCGCAATCAGATGTATATTATCTTACCTTGAGCCATGTGCAACATTAATATAAATATTTTGTATAAAATGGAGAAGTAAACTAGGAATATATATATATATATATATATGTGTGTGTGTGTGTGTTGTGTTCGATCGGTTATCTTCGGATATTTATTTGGGTTTGGATATTACCCGTTCAGATTCAAATATCCACTATTTCCTAACTCAATAACCATGTAGGTATTTTGCTACTTCGGATTATATTACATATTACACTATAAATTAAAGTAAATAGTTACAGATTCCGGGCAAGTGCCGAATACACAACAACCTTAAAAATGCATAAAAACATACATGATAGTGAGTTATATAAAATAAATCAAACAAAATAATTTAATTACTCCGACTAAATAAATAAAAATAAAATATTATCACATTCAGATAATCACAATTTGTTCTTAAAAATTTAGTTAACTGCAACAGTTTTCATCTCTCAATATCGTAAATATGTATATAAGAAAAAATCAGATATAAATAATTGTCCATAAAATATATAACCAAATTTTTAAAACTAAATATATATGTGTCGATCCAAACAGTTAATAATGTTAAAATTTCGCGTGAAGTGCAGACTCTGCCCTAGTCATATATAATTTTGTGTGACATAATCTTTCATTTCTACAAAATTAAAGCGAAAGTTCCATTGTTCGTTGTGTAATCTTTTGAAAATAAGTATATGTATTCTTTAGAACGGAGAGATATTGCTGATGTATTTGATAGCGTTAAAGCATGCAGTGAGTGTCGTCCTGGTTTGAGATGAGGAAACATGCAATACCTGGTGTATTACGTCAGCAAAGCACTCCTTGACGTGAAGACACATTATAGTCACCTCGAGAAGCTGGCTTTAGGCCTGGTCGTAGCAGCCAGAAAATTATGTCCATACTTCAAAGCTCATCAAATTATTGTGGTAACATCTCTACCCATCAAAGCTATATTCTGGAACTCAGAGAATACAACGTAGTATTCAAACCTACCACAACCATCAAATCACAGGTACTCGCCGACTTCGTGGATGAGTTTTCTTCGGCCTTGCTCTGCACTGTTGAAGCAGAAAATAAACATATGAAAAATGATAACCAAGATGGATCAATCAACATAACAGGGGCATGAGTAGGCATTATGCTCACCTCCCGAGCATGAGATACAACATCAAAATGCCGTAGAATGAAACTTCAAGGCGACTAACAACAAAAGTGAGTATGAGGCTTTAATAGTTGGACTCACTCGTATCGAGCAGATGGGAGCAAAAAATATCCAAGTCTTCAGTGACTAACAGCTAATCATTAACCTAACGCAGGGGCAATATCAGGAAAAAATTCTAGAAAGACTAAATATTTGGTAATATCCAAACACCTGATCGGCAAGTTCTAGAATTGCAAGCTCATCCAAATCCCCGTGAACATAATTCCCAAGTTGAAGCCTTTGCAAACCTCGAGTGTGCCCTGATAACCAAAAGACATATGAGTATCCCCTTGCTCGTTCTCTAGTGGCCAACAACGGAGGACTAAACTGCTGCATCAAAGATTTCGACTTTTGAAGAAGGGAAAACCTGGATGACTCCCATCATTGAATATCTAGAGAAAGAAATCCTGACTGACAACCATAGCGAAGGCAAAAGAATCAAAAAGCATGTGAGCAAATACTCTCTCTCCCTAGGGAGACTATTCAGGAGATCATTCTCCCGCTTTTTTCTACGATGTGTCACGTTGAGGCAGACCAAAATGATGTTGGAAGAACTGCATGAAGGATAATGTTGTTCCCATTCCAGCGGTCACAGCTTAGTACTCTTGGCTAGAAGAGCATGATACTACTGGCCCATGATGGCAGAAGATGCAGTCCGACAAGCAAAGCATTGTGACCAATGCCAAAGACACGCTCAAGCCTCCAAGATTCCTCCAGAAAAACTCTATCATAAGCTCTCCCTGGTCACTCAAGAAATGGCGCATGGATATAGTAGGAAAATTACCGATCACACCGGCGCAAAAGGTCTTCCTCCTGGTCATAACTGACTACTTCTCCAATTAGGTGGAAGCAAAAGCCTTGAGCAGGATAACATACACCCTGGTCCCCAGGAAATTCCTTTGGGTTAATGTCCTATCCAGGTTTGGGGGTCCCATAGGAAATTGTCACCAACAATGGACCATAGTTCACAAGCAATAATTTTAAAGAGTTCTGCAACAATTGGAGCACCCTAATTCCCTGCTTATCCAAACATGGAAAGCAATAAGACTAGCGGTTGAGTCACCACTTCAGGTAGATCCACAGCAGCACCGATCAGTAAAACTGTCGCTTGACTCACCCTTTTAGGGTCGAGTCACACCAGCATGTGACCAATTTTGATAGTGGATTACTTTCACAAAGCAGAGTGCAGCACCATGAGACATATAGTGGCCTACTTCCAAGTGGAAAAGTACAACGTATAAACCGATATTGGCAGTAGCCAACCCTCGGGAGGCATACTACGATATCGAAGCAATTCAAAAGCTGGAACAACCCGCTGGTGTAAAACCATGACCTTGAACTCTTCTCCGAGAGCTGAGGTTCAAATCCTTAGAATTACTGAGTGCTTAAGAGTAGAAACTACAATTCCTCCGGAATACAACCTACGCTTCCTTTCGACCTACGGGTCCCAAAGATAATATCTACATATTCTTACAATCGAAGTCTTTACTCATGCTAACCTCCGAGTTCGTAAGATCAAAACCTACTAATCCTCTGGGATCATAACTACAATTCCCTTCGACCTTCGGGTTCTCAAAGACTTAGTACTCAGATCTCCTGGGATCAGAATTTTTTAGAGCCTCCAGGTTCAAAAGAAGATTCGATAGGATCCTCCAGCTCCTACACACTTCAAAAACTCTAGATCCTGCCATTGAAACATGGCTCAAAAGCCTCGAGAGAGGATATAGCCAAATTTTCTCCTGATAAAGTGTTCCAAGGGAAGAACCAACCAGTCAATTTTAAATGTTCATTGGGGAAAGGGGAAAGTTAAAGAAACGAAAAAGACAATTGCAAATGTTAGAGATAAAAGGCCATGAAGGGCCAAACCCAAGTTCAAAAACAACAACAAAAGATAGAGATAAAGTTTAGGATAAGAGAGTAAGACCTAAATGGAGGAATCATCAGGCTCGGTCAATGGGTCAACCTCCATGTTAGACGTTCCCGGGATCTCAGGTTCATCTTCAAAGGACGGAGGTGCCAAACATGTTAGGGTAGTTTTAGGTATAAGTTATTCGTGCTCAGCTCTAGGGAATGATAGGGAGAAGGAGACAAATCGTCATAGTGCATTCTCCTGATTCAATTGTTGATAAATGGGGAGATCATGCTTAACTATTACTGACATATGGGTATGTGCCAGTATATGTCATAAATAACTTGGTAGCAGTGAGAGAGATAGATCGTTAGGCAGGAGTTGCATGTCTATAGTGAAGACCGTAGGGTTTTCCTGCTGTATGATTGATGGTTCCTTCCTCCAAATGTATCTTCTGGGTTTTGAGTTGTGGAACCATGGAAGGTGTTTGGATATATACCTACATCCTTCAGTGGGGATTGCCTACGTACCCTTTTGTGAGGGATCAAGCCATTCGTAGTTAATATATTTGAGGCGCATAGCGTAGGTAGGCCATAGCCTAAGTTGGCGCTTAGCCTTGTTGGTACGGGGCCTTTCGAGCACATAGCTCTGTAGTTGATAGAAGTCATCTGGTCTATAAGGCACATTGTCGAACAAGATGGTAGAATAGTCGCTATGATTTAATGAGCATGGTGTGTCGATATGATTCAATGAGCATGGAGTATCGGCATGGTTTAGTGAGCATGGAGGGTTCCTATTGATGGGCAGAAGATCGTGGCCAGAGACAGTGGGTAGAGTTGTAGACGTGCAGCAGTGACCATATATCTTGGTTTGGTTGAAATTAGTCACGGAGATCAGCCTGTTGATATAGGCGATTTATTACCAGTTTTAGGCCATGCTATGGACTCCATTTAGGGTCTATTATTTGTGTATATGCTATGTTTTAAGGTCTTTACAGGTCTAGGTACGTTTTGGAGATATATGGAGATACTTGAGCATTTAGAGGAGAATAATCCGTAGCTGATATTTGAGAGAGTCGAAGTACAAGACCGTCGTCGATTAACGGCACTATCCTGACGTACCAAGATCGATCGATGCTGACCACTTGCCATCGATCGATGACCAATTCACAGACAGCCAATTTCAAGCCCAAGTTAAAGACAAGACACAAGATTACAAGTTTACTCATGGACGAGTTTTGACCTAGCTCTCTCTTGATCAGTACTACACCTGATTGACAAGTTTACTCCTAAGTACTGCACCTGATCTCTCTTGGCAAGAGTATTATTTTGTGTGTTAGGATTAAGGGTTAATTTGATAGTTGATTGTTTATGATATTTATACCCTGCTAGAACAGTAAACAACACGCATGTCACCTGTCATAGGCACGTCGATGAAGATGGTCTTCTAGGCCAATTTCTGCCTTGGCGGCTGTGCATTTGGTGAGCTCTTGAATTAGACGAGTTGGCCTCCATGGTGGACGTGTTCCCCTCCTTTAGGTTTAAATAACCTATATTTATAGTAGAGGCCGTGCCTCTATCTTAGGATATGTAAATATTCACTGTTCCATAGATAAGAGAATATTTCCATTTATCTTGTAGATAGCATAAGAGGTTGATTGTTTGTGGTTTTTGAAGTGGTTTTGGTTTTGATTCTCTATAAACTACTTTTTATCCAATCATGATTTTAGAAAAGTAGATTCCCTAATTTTTAGGAAAACTGGTTTTTGCAATGTTTTACTACGTAATACATAAAAGCTAGAATCCATGTTTTTGTGGTTTTTTCTATGGCAATGTTTTTTATTTATTTTGTGATTCTTTTTATATTAGAGAACATTTTCAATTTTTTTAAGAAAAACCTAAAAGCAAAACAGACACATGAACAAAAATCTTACAAATCATAATATTCTTTAAAAAAGTTATTGAAATTTTGTTTAAGTAACGTTCAATTTATAATGTTTTAATTAGTGTTTTGTACTATAAATTTGGTTAAATTTGTTTTTCCATATATAAATCACATCAATATTTGATAAAAGGGAATCTCTCTCTGATAATTTTTTTTAAAAAAAGTTTTCACAAAGAGTCTTCAATGAAAAAAATGAGCAAAATATTTTATTAAATAATCAAAAGACTCTTATACCGTAGATATATAAATATAAATAATTAAAAATAATAAAAATAAAAAATTATAGTTTTCGAATTATATGCTTTAAATTTGAAATGTTTATATATAATTTTTTTCCAATTTTTTATTTTGAAACTATTTTTAATTTTTTTATTTTCAATCTTTTAATATTTATAATTATTTTCAAAAACTTTAAACCTCACTCTTAGTTTTTTATAAAAAAAGTTTTAAACATTCTTCAAGCTTTTTAAAAAACTAAAATCTAAGAACCACCCAAACAATCATTCATAATATTATTCATTTCATTATTTTAAAAAGTAAAAACCAAAAACTAAAAACCAAAATCTAAAACCACCATTCAAGTTTTCAAAAAACTAAAATCTACTGCAAAATCAAAAACCAAAAACTAAAAACCAAAAGCTAAAATCCAAAAACCAAAAACTAAAAACCAAAAACCAAAATCTAAAAACTAACAAAACAATCATCACCTAAGCTATTGGAATATTTCCGTTTTCTGTTGGATTTAGGAGGTTCGACCATATCCTCAGATATGCGAAGCTTGTATTTATGTAGATTTTTTTCTGTTTTCACGGAGGTAGGAAAATTAATCTGACCTTGAACCCAGAATCCAGAGCCCGGAGGCAGGAACCTGGAAGCCGGAGGCAGAAACCCGGAAGCTGGAGTTATCTTTTCATGGATTATTTTCCCCAACAGTTTGCCCTTTATTTTCTGGTTCCATGTTTGAAGGCGAGAAATAACATAATTTTCTTCATAGGAATTCATGATTTGCACCATAGTATCAAGTTCCTTGTTGAATTTGGAGTAGGATGCCGGCTCGTCTACTAAAGAAGATGTTTAAATAATGATCCATTGAACTGAATTGGTGATAGTTCTTCAATGTATGTGTATATGGTCTGAAAGGATTCATACCCTGATTGGAGATGTATGGAATGAACAGTAATCCTTGGTCCAATATAGACACATGGTCTGGATCAAGTAGTATGTTCGTCGGTACACCCCGTGGCATGATGTCGTGGAGTGTACCAATGTAGATAGACTTATATACATTCTTCAAGGGGCATGTGTTTGGTCTGAGTGATGATGATCACGTGGATCTAGTTGTACTCTCGATTCCAATGGCCTGCGTATGGGAGTCCTAATCTTGGAGTAGGAGAGAAAATTTCCTAGTAGTTGAGACACACGGTCCAAAGGCTCATGGTGCCTTCTTTCCTGATGAGGGTGACTTGATTACAGGTGGATCCACTGCCATTGAACATTGAGGGATTACCCGAGATGCTTGTGCTGCTCTTGTAGCTACATTCGGCCTTAGTTCAGGCCATGACTTCAATTTACATTTCTTGAGCATTCCTTGCCTCCATGAATTGTATGAATGAGTATATAGGTCAGGACCCATGATTTTTAGAAGGAGAATCTTGGTGAGGGTAAGGATCACGAGGACGAGGAGGTTTAATATGACCCGGAGGCCAAAACTAAGGATTCTCATGCTTGATTCTGCTGACCTTGATTGTGCCTCTTTTATCTCTTGTTATTCATATTGTGATCTTTACTCAGCTTGTCGAAGCAGTAACGGCCTTTCATTTAGGTATTCATGCTGGTTTCCCTTATTGCATTTAGCTTACTCCCTGCTCCTTGAGGTTTTGATGCTGTAGCTTCTTGCATTGTCTCAGGATTGTGCCTTGACCTTTGGCAGGGAGCACCTTCGGCATGTGTAGTCCTGATACCGAGATATAACCTAATCGATTCTTGGTACTGGATTCGATCTCTTGGACATGTTGTCTGCAATGAACAGTAGTGTCTATGCCGAATAAAGAAGGTGGAAACATTAGTTGAACTCTGCCATTGATTATTGGCCACTCTCAACTTTGTATCACATAGCAATCTGCCCCTGGAGGTAGGCCACTATCAATGCTTCGATGACCTTGCATCATGTTTCCATGGAATCCGGAGGACCATGGGAATGTCCTTCCAAAATGTTAGGGTTTAGAGATACATTATTCTGAACCCATAGGTTCGGGGATGTGATTCTTTGTAACTCGGAGATTGTATGAATTTTTTCATGGAATCCAGAGGTTGCGTGGAATTTCATCCAGGAACCCGGAGGTTGGATGGACTTTCCTCCAAAAACCCGGAGGTTGTATGTTTGTCCAGGAACCGAGAGGTTAGTTGGCCTTTCGTCTAGGAACCCAGAGGTTGTATGGACTTTTGTCCAGGAACCCGGAGGTTGGATGAACTTTTGTCCAGGAACCCATATGTTAGATGGACTTTCGTCCAGGACCCGGAGGTTGGATGGACTTCTGTCTAGGAACCTTGAGGTTTTAAGGACTTTCGTTCAGGAACCCGTAGGTTGGGGATACATTCTCGTTGAAACCGAAGGTTTGAGAACATATTATTCATTAAACCTCGAGGTTTTGCACATAGCCTTTTTGGACCCAGAGGTCTTAGGGCGTATCCTTTCATTGAACCCGAAGGTTTAGGATTTTATATCGAGATCTTCCCCCGTAAGTAAGCTACTCTTAATTTTTATGCGACATTGCTCTCTGCCCCTGGAGGTAAGCCACTATAAATGTCGGTTTAGATGTTGCACTCTGCCACTCGTAAGTATGCCACTATCAACATCAGTTTGCACGTTTTGCTCTGCCACTCGGAAGTAGGCCACTATCAATGCCAGTTTAGATGTTTCACTCTACCACTTGGAAGTAGCCCACTATCAACAATTAAGGTGTTGCACTCTGCTTCCTACAGAAAGCCACTGTCAAAATTTTATCTCATGCTGGTGTGACTTCAACCCTGACAAGGGTTAGACAATCGCCAGTCTTAACGATCGGTGCTGGTGTTAATCTACCTGGAGGTGGTGATTCAAGCGCCATGCTTACTACTTTCCATGTCTGGATAAGCAGGGTTTTTGTATGCTCCTCGACTTTGCACTCTTTTCTCCCTGTATCAACCTTGGGGTTTGTGTACAATAATTTTCAAGCGTACCTCATTCTTCTTGCGTTCTTCTTAGCACTTAGCGTTTTAACGCAGAATATACACATTTTGTATGAAGGTTTCCTGCATACGTTTAGCACATGGCCTATATGCATGAATTAGGTATTTTTGACAGCATACTCAGGCTTGCGCATGCCCATTCCTACTTTAGTCGTATACTTGACCTACCATGGATCTTACATATTTACCTATGATATATAAAGTATTTTTTAGAGTCTTTATATGCATTTGGTATTGTTTTAGAGTATTTACAGGTCTAAGTACTCATTGGAAGCAATTGGAGATTTTGGACTATTTTGGAGCATTCATGATTGCTCAGTAGAAACTCATAGTCAGATCCAGATTTATGAATAGACCATTGATCGACGTCACACACTGTGCGTCGATCGACGGTCAAGTCGACAGCAAATATTAGTGAAGGCTTGAGAAATTACAAGTTTTACCCAGAAGTTTCATTAATTGCAAAACAAGTCCCTGGTTGAAATTTAGACTAATTATTATAGTTTTCTATCTTTGTTTAAAGGAGAGCCTAGAATACCTAAGAGAGGTTTTTCCTCCTAAGTAACATTAGAGTTTTAGAGTTTAGAGTTAGAATACATTGCTACATCTATTGGAGAGAAAGATATGATCATCATTACAGAGAAGATCTTGAACTACTTATCTTTTTACTCAGTTTATTCTATGCAATTTATTCAGAATTTATTCATGTTCTTTATTGCTATGTCTGAGTATTTCTCTATTAGATTTAAGGTTATTCAATGGTAGTAATGTATTGTTGATTTAATAGAATTGTTAGGGTGATCTTCTCAGTTCTTTGTTTAAGTTGCTCTTAATGCTAAGTTGAACTTGATCACCTCAATCTTAGAAATTGGGGTTATATAGCGCAAGCGAGAGCCTGGTTATAACCTGGAATCTATCTTAAACAATCTAATAACTAGTAAAAAACGAGAGTTGAATTAGAAGTTTAGAGAACTCATCAAACCACAAGTTAGTACTGTTTAGAATCAGCATCGATTGATGCCAACTTATCGTCATCGATCGACGCTCAGTCGAGATGCGCGAGAGCGATCTCCTAAACCCTAAGGTTTGACTTCATAACGATACTTAATAAAGCTCTAGCAATTTATTAGTCTGCATTATCTAAATCTACCTGAGAAATTCCCCTAAGTCTAATCTCTTAATTTAATCCTCATAAACCAAATCAATCTTGAAATCGCTTTTATTGTTATTATTATAATTCATCTAGATTTAATTCGTAAACAATAAGTCTATTGTGCAATCCTAGAGTCTCTGTGGATTCGATCCCTAAGTACTACACTGAACCTCTTATTTGAGAGAGTAAAGTGGGAAATAGGATTAATTTGAAGGTGAAGTAAAAACTCCCACATCAAATTTGGCGCCGTTGCCGGGAACTCTTTCTTATTGCCATTAGATTTCGTTTAAAATATTTTCTAGATTTTTACTTTATTGTCTGCTAAATTATTCTTTCTCTAAACCTTATGACACGAGTACTTAAAGGAGAGAATATGGATTTAGGACAACAACTGGAGCTTGTCTGGAATTGATCAACGTTAGTCCACTGCTGTCGGGCGACACCCTTCCATTGCCATCGATCGGTGCCGATCAGCCGGAAGCAGGTAAGTACGAATTTACTGATTCTGATAATAAGAAAGTAGTCTTGATAGAACCAATGAACAATAAATGGAACGAAGCAAGCTAACTAATTAATTATCAAGGAGCTGTAATCCCCAATCAAATCACTAAATCTCTACAGAATGAGGTAAATAATGAATTGCCAATGCTCGAATACCTAAACCCCACAGAACTTATTCCAATAGGTCAGCAATTTGATTATCCGATAACCATGCTGGAAGCTCTGAGCTTGATATCGACTTTCTAATTATGGCGCGCAAAAATCAGTTCAATGGTTTTCCTACTGAATACTCGAACGATCACATCGAGATGCTAGAAGACATGGTGAACGACGATTTCAATCGCTGCAAAAATTTTCCTTTCTCCCTAGAAGGTGACACCATGAGGTGGCTGAACCAGCTACCACCAGGATCCCTGACTTGTTGGGCATATATTAGAAGCACTTTCATCAAACACTTCTTTGATGAGGAGATATACTGGGAAGCAAGAAAATAAATATCCACATTCGTTCAAGGTAGCCGCGAATCTTTTAAAGAATCCTTGACAAGGTTCAAGTGCTACCAACTTTCATGCCCACACCATGGATTCTCAGAACCCCAACTCATCAACACTTTCTTTAGAGGACTAAACCTAGACTATCAAACCATCCTTGATACAGCCAACGAGGGGAATTTTGGCACCCGAAGCCCTGCAAACGCTAAATAACTAACAGAAAAAATAGATTTAGGTAGAGCTTTCAAAAAAAGAGACACCGAAAGGAAGGAACCACCATTGTTCGCAGAGGAGAAACACTCGATCCGAGTTAGAAAACTTTGGCATCAGTTGCAGCCCATCTGGACGGAAATAACTTATCTTAACATTATGGTGAGGACACTGCTGCCCCTTCCAACTTCGAAAAACGAGTTGAGTTCTCTGATGTGATGAACCTGAATGATCAACGATTTAGGGAAAGCGCTGACAATTTCACAAGCAACTACGACACCACTGTGAACAAATACAAAAGAAGTTCAAAGTCAAAAATGAACCAAGTCTTCACACGAATCCGTAGAACAGCCGCCGACCTCAATGAGAGGTTAGATTTGATATACTCAAAGATGACAAAAAAAATTGAAACTCTGAGCGAACACATTAAGAAAATCGACAACCAATTTGCGAACAACGCTATGTCCATCAGGAGAGAGGACGGGTTCTTATCTGGTAAAACAGACGCTAACCCCAAGAGCCATTGCAATGTCGTAGCTTTACGAAGAGGTCGATAACTCACCCCTAGCGTAAAAGAGAGCATCACCATCGATGAATTCGAGAAAATTGAGATGGATGAAAAAGAAAAATCGCATCCCATTCAACTCGAAATTTACAAGAAAGATCCCGAAATCCTTCCTGAAACTGAAGTACTAGGCCAAAATGAAGACCTTGATGAATCAATTATTGAACCTAAGGGAAAGAACATGGGCGTGGGAGAAATCGATCGACAGCCCGTACTGGACATCGATCGACACCACTTTCCAAAAATCGATTGACGCTCTGACCCAGAACCAACCAAAACAATTAAGACAAGGATCTACCAAGCGAAAGCCCCCTTTCCTCCAAAAAAACGCTAAGCAGAAGAAGAACCATCTGGAAAAGGCAATATGGAAGAAAGCGTTTGAGAAATTAAACATTGAGATGCCACTAAGCGATAATATTCACATCTTGCCTGCTATTAAGCAATACTTGAAAGATGCAGCATCACGAGAATTCCATGAATCGGAACACTGCATGATGATGGTATCTGAAGAAGTGAGCGAAATTATTCAAGGAAAAACTTCAATTAAACTCCCTGATCCCGGTAGTTTTGTTTTGGACTGCACTATTAGCGATGAGAGCTTTCAAAGATCCCTCTGCGATTTAGGCTCTAGTGTCAACTAATGCCTTATTCCGTTGCAGTCTCTCTCGGGCTAACACAATTTTAACATACCAGGGTCACACTCGTTTTAGATGATAGATCCACTAGAATTTCGGAAGGTGTACTCGAGGACGTACCAGTACGTATTCATAACTGTGATATACCTGCAGATTTCATAGTGCTTAAATATGAGCGAGAACCTTGAAATCTGATTGTCTTAGGAAGACCTTTCCTGGCCACTGCATGGGCGATCATTGATGTTAGAGAAGGACGTACCTTAACATCGGGAAGATACCGATGGTCTTTGGCATGGAAAAGATAATAAAACAACCTTTAATCAACAGTCAAACCTACCATATCGTTTACCTTTCCGACCTAGCAGAAGACTCATTCATGGACATGTGCTCGAACGAACCTCTATAGAAAGCAAGCACATCTCCTGAAGGCGACATTTCTACGTTAGAAGATCACACTGGAGAGAATACAAGGTTAATGGATGCCACAGAAGAAATTTTTAATGTCAATCTTGACGAACTCGATCTATCGACCCCCGTCAATCGACACCCCGATATCGCCATCGATCGACAGCGTACTGTGACCGACGACTAGAGCAAGGAAAAAGCAACCAAAATCAAGCTCAAACCAGTTCCAGCCGGTCTTAAATATGCTTTCCTTTACGAAAACTCTTATCCTGTCATCATAAATGAAAAATTGAGTAGCGAAGAGCAAGCACTGTTGCGGAATAAACTTCGGAAGCACCACAAGGCTCTCGGATATTCGTTAGATGACATCCTAGGAATTTATCCCGCTCTATGCATGCATAGGATACACCTTGAGGATGAATCAAAATCTTCCATCGTGATTGAACCCTAACCTGAAGGAAATAGTTAAAAAGAAAATCATGAAACTTCTAGAAGCAAGTGTTATTTATCCGATCTCAGACAGCAACTGGGTCAGCCTGGTTCATGTTGTCCCAAATAAAGGAGGAATTACCGTAGTGAAGAATGACAGAGATGAATTGATCCCTACTAGAACCATCACCGGACACATAATGTGTATCGATTACATGAAACTAAATGCTGCCACACGAAAGGATTATTTCCCTTTACCCTTTATCGATCAGATGTTAGAAAGGCTTGCAAGCCACGAATACTATTGTTTTCTCGACGGGTATTCCGGATTCTTCCAGATCCTCATACATCCGGATGACCAAGAAAAGACCACCTTTACTTGACCCTATGGAACATTCATATATCACATGATGCCATTCGACCTCTGTACGCCCTCTGCGACTTTCCAAAGATGCATGATGTCAATATTCACCGATATGATCGAGGACTTCATGGAGGTTTTCATGAATGACTTCTCCATTTATGGTCTGAATTTAAAGCATGTCTCGATAACCTGTGTAAGGTATAAGCTAGATGTGAAGAGAAAAAACTGGTTTGAACTGGAAAAAATGCCATTTCATGGTTAACAGCGGAATTGTCTTGGGACACAAGGTCTCAGCAGCCGTAATTGAGGTGGACAAGACAAAGATTGACGTAATGATTGGACTGCCACCACCCACTAACGTCAAAGACATTAGAAGATTTCTAGAACATGCTGGATTCTATAGGCGATTCATAAAAGATTTTAGCAAAATTGTTAGAACCCTTACTGCGCTCCTTTGTAAAGAGGTGAATTCGATTTTACACATGAATGTCTTGAAGCCTTTAAAGATATTAAATCAGCACTAGTGTCTGCCCCTATTGTCGATGCTCCAGACTGGGATCTACCATTCGAAATTATGTGCGCGCCAGGGATTTCGCTGTAGGTGCAGTACTTGGACAAAAGAAAGAGAAAAAGTTGCATGCTATATACTACGCCAGCAGAACTCTCGACGATGCGCAACACAATTATGCGACAACGGAAAAATAGTTATTGGCTGTGGTATTCGCGTTCGAGAAATTTCGATTCTATCTAGTCGGTTCAAAGGTAGTAGTTCACACCGACCACGCGACATTGAAATACTTAATGAACAAAAAGATGCTAAGTCGAGACTTTTACGGTGGATTCTCCTTCTCCAAGAATTCGACATAGAAGTCAAAGATAAGAAGGGAGTAGAAAATGGAGTCGCAGATCACTTATCACGAATAAGAGTAGACGAAGACATCCCTATAGATGATTTCTTACCCACATAAAATGTCTACTTAGCAGAATAGACTCTCGTTGGTAGCGTCAGTTCGGCACATGAAGTGGAATCGATCGACGAGACACTAATACCATCGAACGATTATAGCCATAAAGCATCGATCGATTTTGTCTAAACTCCATCGATCGAAGCTACATTTGAGAAGGACGATGAAATAATCATTCCAATAAATATCAACCTCAGTTGTAATCCTTCGACTCCAAATGATGATTCTCCCGGAGGCAGAAGTTTAAGTCGGGGGTGTGTGCACTAAACACCACCGATAGACCTTGGTATGCAGATATAGTAAACTATCTTGCGGCCGAAGTAGAACCCAAACTCTTCAAAGGATATCATAAAAAGAAATATTTGAGAGAATCCGGAGATATCACTCGGATGAACCATATCTTTACAAAGACTGTTCTGACAACATATATAGACGATGTGTTGCCGAAAGCGAAACTCCAGAAATTTTATATCATTATCAAGGATCCGATTACACCGGACATTTTCGATAGTTTTAAGACAGTGTCAAAAATCCTACAAGCGGGCTTTTGGTGGCCGACTATGTTTCGAGATGCTCAAGCCTACGTAGCAAAATGCGACCTCTGCCAAAGAAGAGGAAAAATCAGGAAGAGAAACGAGATGGAACAAAATTTCATACTTGAAGTTGAAGTGTTTGATTGCTGAGGCATCAATTTCATGGGCCCTTTCCCTTCTTCGCACGGAAATAATTACATATATTGGTCGTTGTAGACTATGTATCTAAATGGGTGGAAGCAATAACAAGTCCGAAAATGATGTTGTTGTAGTCATTGAACTCTTCAAGAGTATTATCTTTCCCAGATTTGGAGTTCCGCGAATCGTAATAAGTGATGGAGGCACCCACTTCATTAACAAAGTGTTCGAAAAACTGCTCAAGAAACATGGAGTTCACCATCGAGTAGCTATACCCTATCATCCTCAGACCAGCGGACAAGTGGAAGTATCCAACCGTCAGATCAAAAAATCCTAGAAAAGACGATAGGATCAACCCGTAAAGATTGGTCTTTGAATTTAGATGATGCACTTTGGGCATACCGAACAGCGTTAAAACACCATTAGGAACTACCCCATTCCACTTAATCTATGGAAAATCCTGCCATCTCCCTTTAGAACTAGCGCATAAAGCTGAATGAGCCATAAAAAAGATAAACTTTGATGCTAAGCCCGCAGCAGAAAAGAGATTAATTCAACTAAATGAACTCGACAAATCAGATATCACGCCTACGAGAACTCGAAATTGTACAAGGAGAGAACGAAAGCCTATCACGACAAGAAAATTATTTCACGGCATTTCAAACCGAACGATTAAGTACTCGTGTAGAACTCTCGGTTAACTCTTTTTCCTGGAAAACTACGTTCTCGTTGGTCCAGACCCTTCACCATCAAAGAAGTTACGCCTTACGGGACAATTGTCCTATTTAATCCTAAAGGAGAAGATTTCATGGTGAATGGGCAGCGAGTGAAACATTATTTGGCTAGAGCTGAAATTCCGCATACTCAGACTGCACGTCTAGAGGTGCCTAACCCAGAATGATAAACTCATTTTTCGTCAAGCTAACGACTTTAAACAAGCGCTGAGTGGGAGGCAACCCACTAATTTAATAATAAAATAATATATATATACATATAAATAAAATAATATATATAATAATAATAAAAAATAAAAAAAGAAGAAAATATATAATAGCAATATTAATTAATTAATAACAAATATATAATAATTATTTATGCGATTACAAATTTCTTAAGTGAATGTGGAGTCACCGAACAGGCAATCGATCGACGCCCATATAGGACCATCGATCGACAGTCATGTGTCGAGTAGGTTAACTCGATACGACCCCGATTCATAAATCATTTTTCTCCACAACCGCCAAACACACAAACGAGTAGAACACTCGATTTCTCTCCCAATTTTTGGCCGATTTAGCTCGTTTTTGATCATATATAACTCATTTTCACCCTTTATACCTGTCTCGTTCATTAAATCACTCATTCATCAAGGTGTGTTCTCTAAATCTCTTAGTTTAGGGAACTATTAGGGTTTGAAGAAAAATTGAATCTTTTGTGGTTTAACTCAGAATTTAGGATGATTTAGGGTGATGGAGTACTAGATTAGGAGTTATCTACTATGTTTGAACATGATTTGCACGATTTGAGTTCATTATTATCGATTTCGTAATCCATAATCCGCGATAAACCATCGATCGATGCCCATGAGTCACCGTCGATCGATGGCCATGAGGTTATATCGATTGATGACCATGCGGTGACATCGATCGAACGGTTGTTCTTTTAATCCGACATCGATTATGATTTGTGCCTTGTTTGATAAAATGCAGATGGACGAGAGGAGAACAAAATCTTTTACGAGGTCGGTAGCTCCAGTGCTCCACCACGGGGTCCTCCATGCCGAGACCATTGCCCAAAGAGGAGGAGGCTTTACTTGTTACATTCGAGGACTATCCCAACCTCGAAAGTGGTGGCATCGAGGGACTGCACACATCATTCCCTGAGCGAGGAGTGGGATGACTTTGACAGCATCTACTACACGCCTGGCAGAGCGTTACCATCGAGCCCATCCAAGTTCACCGATAAGCGAACACTCAAGAAGTTGGGGGCTCTACAAGGATTTTAGACAGATTGGTGTGTGATCTTTGTATTGGGCACCATGGCTACTAAGCCATATCCTCTGTATTTCCGACCCTGGTTCCGACAGTGCATAAGCTACGGACTCAATGCTGCTCTATAAGAGCCCCAGGGTGAAGGTGGCGCATGAGGCCACCCTGACTTTTCTCATCAGAGGCATCCGGTACAGGATTCCCATCCCGCAGCTCTGTGAGATTTATGGCTTCGACATTGGTACCAGCGCTTGTTCAGTCGCTGCTTTCCATGGTTTGCCTCCCTTCTGGGCCTCGTCGGGACAGGCCATTTTGACTCATGCACAGCCACTCAGACGGACGTCTGTCACCCTACTATGCGCTATTTCCTGAAGGTCCTTGCCAACACCCTGTTGTACAAGATAGAACCCAACAAGATTAGGGTTCATGAGCTAACATTGTTGTACTATTCCGTCAGGGAATTAGTTGGGCTCGACGACGAGGTCTTTCCTCCACCTATGAGCGATCAGCAGGTGAACTTGGGGGATATATTTGCTGAGCATCTGGTGACCCTGAAGGATAAAACCTTCAAGGGTTCTGGCACGAAGAGGGAGACGATAGGGAGCCTCTTGACACCCATCTTTAGCTTTCTTGGCATTAGCTTCGAGGGAGCTTCGGTAGAGAGAGAGCTGCGCTTCTGGATGAGGGTCACCTGACGAGGACCCAGTGGCTGAAGGAGGGACACTTTTGGTCCTTTGTGGATGACGAGGGACCTCAGATGATAGAGCTTCCAGTGCGCGAGGTGAACAGACTTCTCTGACGATCTACAGCGCCTCGCATTCCACCCAACTGAGCGCCACCTCCACACGACACCCCTCAGAGTATGACGCAGAGGAGGCCTCATACCAGCACACCCGTCGCAGCAGCCGCAGCGGACGAGCCGGCACAGCCACCTCCACCTCTCCCAGCCTTCCCTCAGATTCCAGAGATCCCATACACGACCATGGTGTTTTCTCAGCGAGTCGTGGTGGACGCACTTCGAGCGATATGGGCCAGGGTAGAGACGGTGTCATGGTGCCAGTGCTTCTGCCGTCCCAGTACCAGAGCCAGATCGCCACCGGGAGCATCACCACAGCAGCAGCAGCATGACCTGGATACGTCAGACGAGGAGTAGTCCCTTCGATACTCCTTCGTCTTTATTTCATTTCACTTTCAGACTTATACTCATATTTATTTTTCTTGTTGCATTTGGATTTAGACTATTTATTTATTGCTGTTTGGATGTTTTTAACGTGTGCTTGAGTGTCTAACAGAGCTAACCCAAAGAGAGATGATCAGAATGGAGAAGTCGACACACACGATTCAGTCTGTCAGCTTAGCATCGATCGACGCCTCCCTTGTTGCTGTCGATCGATGGGATTTAACAGAGAGTTACGAAGTTTTAACTTTATTTATACTACTACTTATTTCAGTATTTCTTCTATTTTGAAGGTTTTACCCGATAGTTCGAATACACCATCGATCGATACCATACGTTCACCATCGATCGACGATGATGGTTTACCATCGGTCGACGCTCACCTACTGCCATCGATCGATACTCCTAACAGAGTTGGTATATTCGACTATCTCTAACACTGTTTCCTTATGATTTAATTTCTCCTAACCAATCCGAGACGGATTACACTGGGGACAGTGTAATTTAAGTCTGGGGGAGGTTCGCTAATGCTATCTATTTGTTTTTGAATTGTATCTCTATAATTATATAAGTCTTTCTATAAGTTTTTCAAAAAGTTTTTATTGAGTCAAGAAGGAGACTATGATCAAGATTTATTATTGACTAACCACACTTTAGCACCATTCTTAGAAGGTTGTTTGCAGAGATTACTAGAGATACCAAAGTGGATCATCCTGCCACTATATCACACTTGCTTAGAAAGTTTGAAGGAACCGAAGCTGATTTCCAACACTAATCCTGACATTATCAGCTTGCTTTGGGATTTGGTATACACTGGATCGATTCCTTCTGCAAGTCTGTAGGTACAAGTCATTGCACCTCTGGTTCCCTTCTCTCTCTCTCTCTCTTCAGCATCTACTAAAAATAAAAGATTGAGATGATTTCCTGAGATGCAGAGGGTAGGTACATTACCGATGACCCCACTATTCTAATTCAAAGGAATGATCACACATTGTTGGAAGCGAGGGATAGTACATTACTGATGACCCCACTATTCGCTACAATTTGTTTTAAAAAATAAAAAATATAATAAATATATTTCGAAATGAGATGGCAAGATGGACTGTATCAGCATCATTGTCCATTGAGTTTGAGATCCAAAAAGATTCAGAGAAGAGAGAAAAGAGGGAAGAAAGGGATAGAGAATATTGTGCCTAGTTGTTCAGATACTTGCAGAGGTAAGAGTCCATATATCCTTTGATCGATACTCCCAAGGTAAAGCCTGCACTTTTATTTTATGCAAAGAAATGAAATCAGTAGAGGGGCGAGTCAGACTAGTATTCGCTAAGTTGTTGGTTAAATGAATTTGGTTGCTATACTAGGATAGGGTATATAAAGTTTCTCTTTGATTGACTTGATAGGATGTGGTTGCAATAAAGTAAGGGTGACAGTTATACTTAGACATTATGTGAGTCTCCGCTTTTCAAAACCTCTTACACAGGCTTTGTTTGCTTGAGGACAAGCAAAAGGTTAAGTCTGGGGAGTTGATATACCATGGATTTTACCTATTTTACCTATGATATATAGAGTATTTTAGAGTCTTTTATATGCATTTGGTATTGTTTTAGAGTATTTACAGGTCTAGGTACTCATTGGAAGCAATTGGAGCTTTTGGACTATTTTGGAGCATTCAGGATTGCTCAGCAGAAACTCAGAGTCGGATCCAGATTTATGAATAGACCATCGATCGACGTCACACACTGTGCGTCGATCGACGGTCAAGTCGACAGCAAGATTGGTGAAGGCTTGAGAAATTACAAGTTTTACCCAGAAGTTTCATTAATTGCAAGACAAGTCCCTGGCCGAAATTTAGACTATTTATTAGGGTTTTCTATCTTTGTTTTACCTAAGCCTAGAAGACCTAAGAGAGAGTTGTCTTCTAAGTTACACCAGAGTTTTAGAGTTTAGAGTTGGAACACATTGCTACATCTATTGGAGAGAAAGATCTGATCATCATTACAGAGAAGATCTTGAACTCCTTATCTTTTTACTCAGTTTATTCTATGCAATTTATTCAGAATTTATTCATGTTCTTTATTGCTATGTCTGAGTAGTTCTCTATTAGATTTAGGGTTATTCAATGGTAGTAATGTATTGTTGATTTTATAGAATTGTTAGGTAATCTTCTTGGTTCTTTGTTTAAGTTTCTCTTAATGCTAAGTTGAACTTGATCACCTCAATCTTAGAAATTAGGGTTCTATAGCGCAAGCGAGAGCCTGGTTATAACCTGGAATCTATCTTAAACAATCTAAATAACTAGTAACAAACGAGAGTTGAATTAGAAGTTTAGAGAACCCATCAAACCACGAAACCAATACTGTTTAGAATGAGCATCGATCGATGCCATCTTATTGTCATCGATCGACGCTCAGTCGAGATGCGCGAGAGCGATCTCCTAAACCCTAAGGTTTGAGTTTAGAATAATACTTAATAAAACCCTAGAAATTTCTTAGTCTACATTATCTAAATCTACCTGAGAATTTTCCCTCGATCTAATTTCTTACTTTAATCCTCACAAACCAAATCAGTCTTGAAATCACTTTTATTGTTACTGTTATAATTCATCTAGCTTTAATTCGAAAAATAAGTATGTTGTGCAAACCTAGAGTCTCTGTGGATTCAATCCTTAAGTACTACACTGAACCTCTTATTTGAGAGAGTAAAGTGGGAAATAGGGTTAATTTGAAGGTGAAGTAAAAACTCCCACATCAATACCTTTTTGCATCATTTTTGTGGGTGTACCACTTATATGCAAGGTTGTAAGATTTTCTCCATGTACAAACTCTGAGTTTGGATACAGTACTATGCATTTGTACTTATGCTTCCTGCATTGTTATAGGAATTTGCATGTTTCGTACGATGCTCCATGCGTAAGAGTAAGCATGAAAGCTTCTTACGCAGTACTTTGCATTATATGTAATATGTTCCCTGCCTAAGTAGGCTCTTGAGCTTTCATGCAAGAGTACTATATTTGACTACATACTATGGCTTGTGATAGCTAATTCCTGTGATTGTCAAATACTTTTCATGCACCATATATGTGGGTTTTCACTTTTGCGCAAGATCATAGGGTCTTGTAATCCCTTTTATAGATCTTACTAGTATGAATTTGGGTTAGGTCCTTCCATATCCTAAAATATAAAGATCTCCCTATTGTAAAACTTTTCCATTTATCCGGAGGTAGGGATGGTGCCTGGTTTGAGCCGAGATTTCTCCAGGCAGGAATCAGAAGGCTGGCATCCTGCTAAGAAGCACGAATAATATCTTCTTGAATTTTTCATTCCCTACAGTTTGCCCCTTATCTTTCGATTTCATGGGTGAAGTCGGGAGATAACATGTCACCTTGGTTGACAGGAGTCGTTGCATCTCAGAACGCTTATCATGAACATGATGTCGCTTCTTTAGTGCTTTTCCCAGGTAGTTCTGGCCTGAACTGTGTATAAACTTGGGAATAGAGATATAATCGTAGGTACTCGAAGGAAAATCACTGTTTGATAGGAGTTCTAGGCTCATAATTTGTTGAGAACGTTTAATCTCGAAGGATCCATGATCATATTCTCGAATTTTAGTGGATCGAGAGTTCTGTTTCTCGGCGTGCCTTGATGGCACGTAGCCTTCTAGTAGTATGATTCGAGTGGCGCATGGCCTAATCAAGGGGGAAATCACTGATGTACTGCAGCGGGTACCTGATCTCCTTTATTTAGTTGATGATTCCTGGCATGGACAAGTTCATATTGGGAAGTGATATAATGGGCATTGACACGGTGTGTTTATTGTTCTAGTAGAGAATAAATATCCTAAACAATTAACTGTCAAATTAACCCTTAATCTTAACACACAAAACAATACTCTTGCCAAGAGAGATCAGGTGTAGTACTTAGAGATCGAATCCACAGAGAACAATGGCACAAAATAGATTTCTTATTTCTAAAGATTAAGCTAGGTGATTATATATATTGGTAACAAATAATCAGTCTAAGGAAATATTCCTTATTGTAAGGTGTATATGTAATATGGAAATATGCTAATAGTGTAAATATGGAAATATCATAATAGACTAACTAGAAGCAAATGTTAAATATGCTAGATCTAGGGTTTCAAGCTCAATGAATTACAGGGAATAAGAAGCACGTATATGTAAATATTCTAGAACTCAAATATTAACTACTCTGATCCTTTTAGCTCCAACTCTCGTATGCAAGAAAAGGAAAGACCATCGATCGACGGCTAAGACCTGATGTCGATCGACGGTGAAATCAGAAGCAAGTGTGAACTAGATTTGATATGTTCACCAAGCTAATCTAGACCAGCTCTCGCATGCGCCTAACAACCTAGCTCAATGGAGTCTACTCTGGCACATAACCTACTCTCGTAGTCGTCCATGTCCAATTTTCAAGATCCTAGTTAGCTACTCTAGAATGCAGCACTAAGCACAACTCAATTGATGGATCTTAACTTTTACCTAGCAATCCTACTTTTGGGCTAATCTATGATTGCTATCATTCAACCCTAAATCTAGTTGATAACTACTCATACATAATTAAAGTAAGAATAATAATCAGAATAATAATGTATAGAGAAAATATTGGGGTTCCAATACAAATCTCCCTTACGAGTTATGATTATTCTCCCGTAAAAACTCTAAAACTATAATAAAATACTTGTGCACCCTCGCACACGCACTCTGCACACTTTGGTGTAATACATAAAGTATAAATACAAAACCCTAAAGTCTAGGTCAAAACTCGTCCAGGGTAATCTTGTAATCTTGTATCTTGTCTCTAACTTGGGCTTGGGATCGGCTGTCTGTGAATTGGTCATCGATTGATGTCAAGTGTTCAACATCGATCGATCTTAGTCATGTAACATCGGTCGACGCCAAGGTAGTGTCGTAGATCGACGACAGACTTGTACTTCGACTCTCTCTATGATCAGCTACGGATTATTCTCCTCTAAATGCTCCAAAAGCTCAAAGTATCTCCATATATATCCAAAACGTACATGGACCTGTACATAAATTAAAACATAGCCTAAACACACATAGTAGACCCTAAGTGGAGCCTACAACATGGCCTAAAACTGGTAATAAATAGGCTATATCATTTATTCTATGCATTATATTATTCAGTTCATCATATTTTCTTTGATCATGCCTGACTAATTCACTTGTTAGATTTAGGGTTATTAATGGTATGATGAATTAGCTCCAAAACAGAATTTCTAGGATGAAGTAATATCAATCTTTGGAATTGTGTTTAATGCTTGCGTTCTAGAGTAGCTAACTAGAAACATGAACTTAGGACATGGACTACTACGAGAGTATGTTTTGTGCCAAAATTATTTCCATTGAGCTAGGTTGTTAGATACATGCGAGAGCTGGTCTAATAATCATAATGGATGAACATCTTGTCCGATAAGCGTTGATCGACACTAAGCCTTAGTCGTCAATCAACGGTACACTTCTCTGTCCACATACGAGAACTGGGACAAGAGGAGGTCAGACTAGTTAATATTATTGTTATAGCAAAATAATAATTCTCTGCATTATATACATTATAATTCACTTCCCATAAACCTTAGATCTATCGTTTTCTATATTTGCATACACTTGGTATTTTAGATATTTTCCTATTCCTCATAGACTTACAATTAAAAACCTATGTTTATATTTTGCCTAGCTTAGCCATTAGAATTATAATAAATCTATTGTGTGCCCTCACTCTCTATGGATTCGATCCCTAGGTACTGCAATTTGACCTCTCTTGGCAAGAGTAGTTCGTAGGGTTAATTTGATAGATTGCATATTTAAGAACATAAACCTTAACACGAATGAATTTGACGCTGTTGTCAGGGAGCAAGGATCGCCATTAGATTTATTTTTCTAGGTTTAGTCTATGCCTTTTTATTTATTTCAATTTAATGATAATTTCTTTTCTTTTTTTGTCTTTTAGGTGCATTCCCAGCAGTACCAAAAGCAACAAGAACAAGAAATTACTCTTCTCAGACCCAGTTGTAATCGAACGCTTGATCCACAAAAAGATACGACAAGCATCAATAGACGCAGCATTTAACCACCGATCGACGGTTCTTCACCAACATCGATCGACAACACCGACACGGAATCGATCGACGTGTAGTTCACGAGATCAGATGGTTGCGACTTTAGTCTTGCTCCGAGATGAGAGAGGAGACCTGTATGCCGTGGAAGGTCATCTGCATAATGCAATAGGTCAGAGAATTGAAGATCATGGGGCTGCAATCCCTGAATGTAGAAGCAAACACTGCAGTAGCTCAACCTGAAGATAATGGCCAAGCTGTTTAACAGACACTGGCAGCCTACAATCGTCCAAACCAGTTTTATGCTAACAGATGCGCTGTTCGAACTCTAGCTTTCTAGAGGAACTATTTTCAGATCAAACCGTCCTTTTTCGCATTTGTTGCGCAGACACCCTGCCATGGATCGTGACATGAGCATCCAATGGACCACCTGGAGCGGTTTGAGGATCTTGTATATGCTATTAAAGCCAATGGAGTCCCGAGGACTATCTGTTCTGTAAGCTCTTCTATTACTTATATTATATATTTACTTGTAAAAATATTTGGAAATAATAAAACGTAAAAGTATATATTTTTCAGATAAATGTTTAAAGTATTTTTTTCATTTTCTATATCGTATATTTACTTATTATTTATTTTAATATATATTTTTCAGATAGATGTTTTAATATATTTTTCTATTTATTTAGTATTTTCTATATTGTATAGTTACTTATTTTAGTATTATGATAGATATTTTATGTAATATTTCTATTTATTAAATTATATATTTATTTATTCTAATATTACCATAGATTTTAATGTAATATTTATATTTCTCTTATTGTATATTTACTTATTATTTATTTTACTATACATTTATTTGACTATATATATATATACTTATTTAACATTATAATAGATGTTTGATGTAATATTTCTATTTCAGATACTCCCTTCGTTCCAAATTGATGTATGTTTTTAAGTTTTCACACTTATTAAGAAAATATGCAATAAGTTATTACTAATTTTAATAAGATATTTTTTATTTCTTATATTGTGTACTTATATATTATTTTTTTCTTATATTGTCTACTTATTATTTATTTTTGATTTCTTATATCTAATGCTAACTCTACCATAGATGTTTAATATAATATTTTTATTTCTGAAATTATATATTTACTTATTCTTTATATTTCTTATATTATATATTTATTTATTATCTACTTTTAATATCAGGTTTCGTCTTTTGAAAGAATGATTTTATGCTGATGTTGATGCTCTATGGAGGTTCAAGAGGTCATATTTATTAGTAAAAATTTACTTATTCTATTTTTTTTGATTTTATGTTAAATGATAATATTATGTTATATGTTTAATGTAACATTTCTCTTCTTATTTTTATACTTATTATTTATTTTCTTATGTTTTATATTTAATTATTTTAATATTGTGATAGATTTTTAATGTAATATTTCTATTTCTTATATTGTATATTTATAGTTTATTTATTTTACTATATATTTTTCAGATAGTTATTTACTTTAGTTTTCTTTCATTTTTATATTGTATATTTACTTATTGTTTATTTTTCCTTATATTATATCTTTATTTATTGTAATTTTCTTGCTTTTATATCAAATTATAATATTATGATAAATTTTAATGTATTATTTCTATTTCTTATATTGTATATTTACTTATTATTTATTTTGTATAATGTATATTTACTTATACAATATTTTGAAATAATGAAACGTAAAACTATACATTTTTCAGATAGATGTTTAAATTAGTTTTTCATATCTCATATTGTTTATTTACTTATTTATTGTTTCTTATATTGTATATTTAGTTATTCTAGTTTTTTATTTTATATCTATGGTAATAATGCAATAGATGTTAAATGTAATATTTGTATTTGTCCTATTTTATATTTACTTATTTTTTATTTTACCATACATTTTATTTTGAGGAATACCCTAAGTTAGACATTAAAAAAATTGTCACCAAATAATACTTCAAAGAGAAAATGATCAAAATATATTTCATTAAAGCTGTAAATATACATTTATAGGCATTGGGTTAACTAATCAAGAGTTTAGACTTATGGTTTAGAGTTAGGGGATGGGGTTTTTGAGGTAAGGTTTAAAAGTAAAAAAAAAATCTTAATATTTGCAGAATAAAAAAACAATATTTTGCTCATTTTTTTGGGGGTCTACTTTTGTGACAGAAACTTTAGAAATGTCTATTTGAGAGATTTTCCCTTTTATTTACTATACATTTTATTTATTTACTTATTTTAATATTACGATAGATGTTTGATGTAATATTTATATTTCTTATATTTTATATTTACTTATTCTAATATTACAATAGATGTTTAATGTAATATTTTATTTCTTATATTATATATTTACTGATTATTTATTTTTCTTGTGTTATATATTTAGTTATTACAGTATTCCGATAGATTTTAATGTAATATTTGTATATGTCTATTTTATATTTACTTATTATTTATTTTACTATACATTTTTTCAGATTGAGGTGTAATTTATTTTTTTCTATTTATTATATTGTATATTTACTTATTGTTTATTTTTCTTATATTGTATATTTACTTATTGTATTTTATTTATTTATAAATATATTCTTATATTTTATATTTAATTATTATTTATTTTTCTATTACTATATATTGTATATTTTAATAATTATTTAATTTTTGTTTTTATAATATTAAGATAGATATTTAACGTAATACATCTATTTCTGAATTTTATATTTTCTTATTGTTTATATTAATATAATATTTTTATTTCTTATATTGTATATTTATTTATTATTTATTTTTTCTTATATTGTATTCTTGTTATTTATATTTTGTTTTTCTTATATCAAATGCTAATATTTCTATAGGTGTTTAATGTAATATCTCTATTTCTGAAATTATATATCTAATTTTTTTTATTATGTAGTATATTTATTTATTATCTATTTTTTAATACTATGTGGCGTCTTTTGAAAAATAATTTTATAATGATGTGAACGCTATATGGAACCTCAAATGTCTCTTTTATTAGTATAGATATCTTATATTATGTATTTATTTAGTATTTATTTTTTTCTTATTGTATACTTATTTTTTCTTATATCAAATGCTAATATTGCTATAGATGTATAATGTTATAATTCTATTTCTGAAATTATATATTTACTTTATTTTTATTTTTTTCTTATATTGTACATTTGTTTATTATCTATTTTTTAAATATCATGTGGCGTCTTCTGAAAAAATGATTTTATGCTGACGTGGATGCTCCATGGAGCCTCAAAAAGTCTTTTTTTTATTAGTATAGATTTGTAATTTAAGGTTCGATCTAATTTATTCAAATTTGTGAGGCTATTAGAACCACCATATACTAATTCATTATCCCAATGATGTAGCAAATACAACAATTGGTTATCATAAAATAACAAATGGATGTATATTATATGCATCAAATCCTTATTACACATTCACGGCAACAATGCCTTATTTCACACATACTTTAGTTATGTTACATAATAAGATCCATATTGATTCATCCACATACAGCTCAGTGTGTAATAACTGTTTACCCGACGAAAGGGGTCTTTGTCACAATGCTACAGTCATTGACAAGAACATAAACCCTTTCACAAACCAGAACTGGCAAAACAATAGCGTCTTCAGATATAATCTCAGCCTTCACTTTCGTATTCTCTCTATCAATTATCTCTTTTGCTTCTTCTCCTCTTTTCCCCACCAACTCAGGCCACGAGCTCTTCATCCCTTCAACCTGCGGTGTCTGTACATTTACACACCCACATAAATAAATACATATATTAAGTTATGCATATAGATTACTACAGAAGATGTGTGCATATACTACCAATACGAGTATATATATTTATATATCAATATTATACCTGGGCAGTCGACGTCCGACATTTCTCTTTCTCTTTTTTTTTCTCTTGTTTATTTTCTTTCTTTGGAGATTATGATTTATGTAGACTGCCTAAGAACAAAAAAAGACTATTTATAGAGAACTTTGTGGTGGCTATCCATTCCTTTACAATATTTGGAAATGAAACCATTGAGAGAGACATTCTTAAAAAAAAAAAGAGAAAAAAAAACATTGAGAGAAAGGGAGAGTTGTACGCTATTAAGTTTTGACCCTAGCGTGAGATTTCCATACAGAAATTCATTTTTGGCCTACTTTAGATACACGTCAGAGATATATGGTGATATCAGGATATGTCAAACGACTGAACATCATGGTGGCTCTAAAAGTGCAGTATATAAGATAGATGGGTCAATTCCACTTATCACCAATTGGTTTTAGGTTGGAAGGCCATCTAGCCTTTACATGGTATCATAGCCCATGATCCAAACAATCCAACCGATCTATTATCGATTATGCCCAAAGTCGGCACATCGATTCTTGCTTAAACATTCCGAAATTGACGCTCAAAGAACCATCATCTCGAGGGGGCGTGTTAGGGACAAAGTCCCACATCGGTAGTTGAAAGGGACCCTTAGCAATATATAAGATAGATGAGCCAATGCACTTATCACCAATTGGTTTTAGGTTGGAAGCCCATCTAACTTAACATGGTATCAGAGCTCGATCCATACAATCCAAACCGATCTATTATCGATCCTGCCCAAAGTCGGCCCATCGATCCTTGCCCAAACATTCCGAGATTGATGCTCAAAGAGCTATCATCTCGAGGGGGCGTATTAGGGACAAAGGTCTCACATCGGTTGTTGAAAAAGATCTTTAGCAATATATAAGATAGATGAGCAAATGCACTTATCACCAATTGGTTTTAGGTTGGAAGTCCATCTAACTTAACATACTTAATATAGTAACGTGTATACTGTATATAATAGAGCAAGTAGTGTATGGTTTGAATATAATATGTAGACTTGCTCAATTATGTGTATTATTGTGTATATATATAATACGTACACAGTATGGTGGGCCGGTGGTTCATATGCATCGAACGCGTACATTTTTGAAACTGGTCATTTGTCTTTTTAAAATGTCTTTCATGTAGTCATTTTATGCCTAAAAGTTGTATTACTTTTAGAACGTATAATATTTTTCAGAATTATTTTTTTCCCAAAAAATAAAATGTTTTCGTTGAAACTTATATTTCTCGTTAAATCACAAATCTCATTACTTTTTCTTCATAAAGTTTTATGTTTGGGTATTGTAGTTTTAGCAAAACAATAACGGTGGGGATATCATTGTAAGTTTGTTACATCCCAGTTTGTGGTACATGTTGAAAAAATTATAACAATTGATTTGTTATATATATATATATAAGTAAAGTAACTTATCTTTCAGACACATATCCAAAAAAAACTTCAGATTTAAGTATGGTTGATCGTTGATCTAGAGTAGTAGAAAATGAATGACTTATCGAAATGATCCTCGATGTCGTGTGAGTGAGGTCACCCATAAAAATAGATCATCTAGTGTTTGCATGGTCAAGTAAACAAGAATTTGAGCTTTCTAAAAACTAACGCATTATTTGTCACAGAAAATGGGGCCCACGACCGACAGTGAACGAGCCTGGGAGACGCATTAGCCGTGGGGCGATCGAGGCAGTACAAGTGATACCAGAGCCAAACTCAAATGCATGTGGATTCATAAGTGGTCTCACAGTAACATAGGTAACGATCTTAGGGCACAACAAAGAGATTGATATTATGTGAGAGGGGTGGAGCGGTGAGCGGTAACATCCTCATTGGTGGTATATGTTGAAAGCTTATGAGTAATTTTGTTATATGTCACCAAAGTGCACTTACCTTTTGAGCACACATCTAGAAAGAACTCTAGGATTAATCATGTTTGAAATGGAGTAGTGGAATGATGGGTGACCTACCGTGCAGTGATTCACGATATTGTATAATTGAGACTAAAGCATGGAAAAAGTCATGTGGTGATTGTAGAGCCAGTAAACAAGGGCAAAGATTGGTTGGACTGGAGATGTAAATGTCTCGCTATAGGATTTAGTCTGTAGTTTTTAATTGTGTAGCTATATATTATTTTGCTGTAAAAAGATATCACATCTTTAAAAAGCATTTTAATATTACCTTTAAGAAAAAAAAACATGAAAAAACAAAAAATAAGGATGTAAAAGATGTAGCTAAGTATTAATTTAAAAAATAAAGCTACGTCATGATTGGTTAGTTTTAGTTACTACGTTAAAGCCCAACTAATAATCACCAAATTTTTGAACCTTTGGAAAATGAACGCATTGTTCGTCGTACGGAATGTGTTGGGGTGTTAAAGGTGGTACCCAGAGTCAAACCCAGACGAATGTGGAGTCCTTTGTGGTCAAACACTAACATGAGTAACGATTTGAGGCACAATGAGGACATTACGTTCTGTGAGAATGAGTTAATTGTAACATCCTGATTTATGGTATATTTTGAAAATCTTACAAGAATTGATTTGACTACATATTTCATCAAGGTGCACTTAAATTTCAGGTACACATCCATAAAGAACTTCAGAATTAAGCGTGTTTGAGTTAAAGTAGTGGAAAGATATGTTACCTACCAGGGAAATGACTCACAATATCGTGTGAGTGAGACCAAAGTATGAAAAATTTCATGTTATGATTGCATGGTTAATAAACAAGACTTTCGAGCCTTTGGATAATTAATGAATTGTTTTCGCACGAAATGAGACCCACAAACTGCTTGAGCGGACATGGGAGACCAATTAACTGTGGGCGATCATGATGTTAAAAGTGGTACTAAAGATAAACCCCAAACAAATGTGTAGTCATGTGTGGTCTTACACATTCACTGTGCATTCACACATTGATTAAAATACTCCAAAATGGTTGCTTCAAATCCCTTATATAATCACTATATCGAAACCTTTTGTGTAACAGAGATGTTTCTTCTAGAAGGTGGCAACAAAATATAATGAAACTAAAGGAAATAAAAAGAAACATATTTATTGTTATTTTGAACATTCTATAGAAAGGATTCAATTGAAATGAAGAGGACGAAAACTATCTTTAGACAAATGTTTTCTTATGCCACTCCTTCAACTCAAAACATCAGTGTCCGTTCCATGGCCTAAAGTCTCTGTAGCCATTGATTTGAGCTGACATATTCGGGTTTGATGATTCTAAGTAAGGGTAAGTAGCTGCTGCTGCATTGTTATGCCTCCTCATAGTTAGTAAAGACAAGTCCATATTTTCAGTCTGCCATTGTGTTTGTTAGGTTAACCCATCCATTTGCATGTTCCCATACGGTGAAGAAGAAAAAAGAAGAAGATGAACCTAACATGTAACCACTGAAAGATACGTAAAATCCATCATCGCTGTAACTCCTAGACCTCCCAGAGATCCCCCAATCTGCAAGAAAAGAGTACACGTTGTTCAACCATTGTGGCAAGCGGTATCCGCTAGTGTCCATCAAACGATGTTCTTCTTCAAGCAGATGATTGATGATATCGAGATGAGGGAATTCATCAGTCATCAGAATTTGTGTTGGTCTCCTAATCTGAACAACATTTTGCCTCATGGTAGTACTTACAAGTGTGTTGTAAGCGTTCATTCTATGGTTCCCAACGATAGTTGTTGCTGTTGGATCTCTTTTTGAGATTAACCACCAGTCCGCAAGAGCTCACTGGACGAGACATCTGCCGAGCCAACATTGACAAGGAAGCCAGAATTATTAGATACTGAGAACAATGTGCTTGTTTCCCGTCGACAAAGAGCTTGAGTGGTCAGAACTTAATGAACTAACTACGGCATGTTTATAGGATTAAGGCCTTGAGATTGAAGGATTTTGGGAAGTAGTATTATGTACAGCGGCTCTAGAACCCACAGTTTGGAACTGAATATCTCGAGATGGTATGAACATCAACCTTGTTGCTGCATTTCTCAGAAGGATTGCAGTGCAAAATATGCGAGGTATAGTGAAAAACACAGGCAACATAATATCAGAAGATCGGAAATAAAAAACATAACACTATCAGCCGTTTGTAATATCTTTCGCGGTTGCAAACAAAGTAGTCTGATGTCTTACGAATTGATTAATATATAAATTTCCAACCTAGAGACAAATAATGCCATATTATCCGTATATATGCGCAAGAACAAGTATCTCCATAGTCCGCCTACCAACCTCGGTTAGATGACTCTCATCAAACCTTATGGCTTCTTTACTATATTCGTCTCCAACATAGCATGTGAAACTAACCTTCAAAGGGTTTATGAACCATTTTCCTCTTTTATAGGAAATGGTGCCATAGTAGTCTAATGCATGAGTGATAACAGATTATCCACTAATACAAACATGTCTTGGTCCACATTAACAATTCTATGTTACCCATTTGTCTCTACCTACTTTTCTTCTTCTTAGTTTGGCCCTTCAATAGCCTTCGACCCACTGTACAAGGAATCTATCATAAAAGTGGATATACCTTACTTCAAGACAAAGAAGATTTTTGAAGCTAAATTTAGAACCACATCCCTTTTATCTCGACACATCTTAAGCCTTGTGTTTTGGTCATATTTTAACCAGAAGGAACTAAAGCTATACCATAAAACAACAATCCATTCCTTGTTATGGGAGCTGCTAAAACTTTGAGGAAAAAATATACACTAGATTGGGGTAAATCCACAGCTACTATGGTTTTATATCTGGTATCCGGAGGAGATGAGTGTAAATGTGGAATACCTTTGCCATTTTTCCTCGTCTTGTACCAGCCTATCAAATCTGATTCTTTCTTCTTCTGTAAACTGCCAACAAATGTTCTCAACATTTGGCAAATATACCCTAACTAGTTCCCTCATGTACTGACTAGAAAGGCAGCGGAAATGTGTGTCCACCCTCTCTCTGCAAGAATCAGTCATTGACATGGTGATTGTTTACTGTTCTAGTAGGGTATAAATATTCCAAACAATTAACTATCAAATTAATCCTTAATCCTATCACACAAAACAATACTCTTGCCAAGAGAGATAGTGTAGTACTTAGGGATCGAATCCACAAACAAACAATTTCTTATTCCTAAGGTTTAAACTAGGTGATTATATATATATATTGGTAACAAATAATCAGTCTAAGGAAATGTTCTTTATTAGAGAGTGTAGATACAATATGGAAATACGCTAATAATGTGAATATAGAAATATGCTTAATAATGTAAATATGAAATATGCTCATAAACTAACTAGATGTAATTGTAAATATACTAGATCTAGGATTTCATGCAAGTGGACTATAGAGGATATAAGGTAAGGGTATTAATCATAGAACTCGATATCTAATGTAAAAGACGACCAGCTCTTGCTACGAGTCTAATCTATTGGACTAAGTTCAATGTCTCAGCTCTCGTTTGTTGACACGAAATGACCGTCAATCGATGGAAATGATCTTGCATCGATCGATGGTTTTCTTAAGTCAAGCTTTATGACCTCATTTGATAAGTTCACTAGATTAACTAAATCAACTCTCGTTTGTTTGTAGCAACCTAGCTCAACATGATTAATTCCAGTAGTAGACAATGCTCTCGCTTGCGCCTAACTATCCAATTATCAGGGTTCTAGTTAGCTACTCTAGAACACAAGCAATAAACATAATTCAATTGATAGATCTAATAATAACCCTAACAATTCTAATGTTGGCTATTCCATCGGTACCATTAATAAACCTTAAATCTAGTTGATAACTACTAAGACATAATCAAGGTAAGAACAATAATCTGAATATAAGACATAGATAAAACACTGGGGTTCAAATACAAATCTCCATAAGGAGTTATGCATCTTCTCCCTAAGTAGAATACTAAAGAACCCAGCACCGTACGTCTCCGTACGTGTGCGTACGTCTTGTCTACTATCTCTTTCTTCTCTCATACATAAGGTATAAATATAAAAACCCTAAAATCTAGGTCAAAACTCGTTCATGGGTAAACTTGTAATCTTGTGTCTTATCTCTAACTTGGACTTGAAATCGGATGTCTGCGAATTAGTCATCGATCGATGGCAAGTGGTCAGCATCGCTCGATCTTTGTCATGTAACATCGGTCGATGTCAAGATAGTGTCGTCGATAGATGACAGTCTTGTACTTCGACTCTCTCAAGATCAGCTACGGATTATTTTCCTCTAAATGCTCCAAAATCTCCAAGTATCTCCATATATCTCCAAAACGTACATGGACCTGTAAAGACCTTAAATATAGCCTAAAAACACACCAATAAACCCTAAATAAAATCCATAACATGACCTAAAACTGGTAATAAATAGGTTATATCAATCATACAAAATAATCCACAGCACAAAACCCAAAAAAACTATGCATAACCGTTACTACAATATGCCAATATGTTTGGTTGGGAAAGTTTCAGACACATGAATGTATGTTAACAGCTATGTAGGACACATGACTTTAGTTGAATTCTATCTTGCATTTACCTGATCACCTGAACTTGAGCCTTAATGATAAGAGAGTCTAAATTATTCAATGTACCCTTCCTGTAATTTAGGTAACTCTATAAACTTATCTCATCCCCACTTGTGCTCCATCATCTGAAACCGGATTATTGAATCTGCAATAGATGTGTTCAGTATGTCTGTCTAAAGGGATGAATGCAAACAAAATATGCAAATACGTAATCTAAATATTTCGATTTCTTTGGATTTTATTATACTAAGCAAAATGAAAGCTAAAGTATACTGAGCAAAATGACTCCAGCCTGTCTCAAAGAAAAAAAAAAGAAAATTAAATGAGAAAGGTTCCCCAGTTCAAGAGAACGAAGCTACACCGGATAACAAGCAAACAACAATACAAACCCGGATGAAGTTTTTCATGGTTGTAAGACAGATATACAAAGAGAGATGGTTGCAAACATCACACCCTTGTGGATATATTCAAATATACCTACCATGTGAGGTATATTTTAGCATGCAAAAGGAAAAAAAATACACAACTAGGTTTAGTGATTACAAGAATTTCAAGTTTGCTATTATGATGTAGCTCACTGTATAACGTCCTAAGAGTTTATATATATGGAAGGAGGGCAATGTTACATACCATTTGTAGCCCCCATCATCAAAAACATTGCTGCGGAACTCAGGTTTGTTCATTTCTGAATATTTCTCAATCTTTCAGGTATGTTTTCCATATAGTTCAGAATGTTTTGATCCTATAGAAAAAAACTGGAACAAAACGCCAAGCGGCACACATGATATTACCGCAAAAAAAAGCCAAAAGGTATGTCATCTAAGTATATAAACAATATTCAAGAATAAGATATCATACCAACATCATCAATGTCCCAGCGACGTCGAAGGAGACCCATTCTCAACTTGCAAGTGCTTATGAATGACTTCTTTGTCCATTACAATTCTCTTCCACTGATGATTGTCCTGATCCATAGTCTTCATACTAGTCTCCCACCATTACTCCCACTAATGACAGCTTAAGAGCCTCTCTTTCAAACTAGGCAAATTAGAGATTGAATAAACCAAATTAGAATAACATTCCACCAGTAATATACTTTAAAACATTGTTACGTTCAAACCCAGTTTAAGTGTAGCTGGAGACATCAACCACTCATCATAGTCACAGAACACACACATAAGATAATCTAATCAATCACGCACTCACTGAACCAGACTTATTCATGAAGCAATCAATACACACATATCATATAAGCAATGAGAATGAGAATAAACACTAGAAAACATCTTTACTAAATGCACGAGGATTAATCAAATTAATTTTTCTATCCAATAAATTTCCAGAATTACAATCAATTGCAAAAAAAAAACCCAGAAAAAAATATATAAGTGCAGTGAAGTCAGAGTAATAAGTGCAAAAAGTAAAAGACACAAGTTTTTATTTTTTCGAATTCACTAGAACAAGAAAGTCTTTACACCAATCTTTTCTATTACAAGAATTTTTTAGGATATCCCAATCCTAAGCTAAAATTCACCATAGAGCCTAAACTTTGATTTATCAGGATCACCCAAACCCCGAGCTAAACTCTCCCCGGATCCAGACTTCAATCTTCCAACACTCTGGAAGTACGTCGACAACTGCGTTAGCAACTAACACAAAGCAATGACACCAAAAGCTTGATCACACAACCACCAAACAAAGATCTCTCAGTTTTCTTATTTTGGAGAGACACTTTTCTTCACAGAAGCACATCCTCTTCAAGCAATATCATTTACATGTAATGTAAATATACCAATATATATATATATATATATATATATATATATATATATATATTATATATATATATATATATATATTGTCTCTTTTCCAAGCTTAACAAGCCCATAGACATCGCAGAACACGAACTCCAACTCAGCCCATCTTCATGATACACACATGTACAACCTCATGTAGTACTTCACAAACTGATACAGAACACTTTCATATATATGCATCTTCAAAATCAAGATTCCAAACAAAATCTCAAAGAATTTTATTTATAGGAAAATAAATAAGAACTTTTCCGCATTGGTGCAATTTTATAAGAATCTCTCGTGATAAGATTTAATTAAAAATGGCAATAGTAAGAAAGAGAGTGGAGAATTTACTATCCCTTTATGAAGGACTCTGACCAATGTTAAAGATACCCTAAACCAATCATTACAAGAAGTCACGTAAATTTTCAACGGCCATTTTCTTTGGATTTTTTTTTCAGAATAAGATGTTTTCGAAGAAATGCCGATGAAAATGGCCATCGGTTCTATCTCGTCGGAAATAAATTTTCCTTCAGAAAATGGTCAGAAATTTTGACAAAATTCTGAGGCTTTCTGAAGGAAACATTTTTTGACGGCATTTTGAAGGAAACATTTTGGTCAGAAAGTTGTGACTCTTCAAGCTTCAATCTGCTCATCGTTTTTCTTCAACGCCTCCAAAATCATGGATCGAATGGTGGCATTGGTGATTAAAATGAAGTCGAGGAACCGGACGACCCAATCCGAGTAAATGACTTTTCTTCTTTGAAAAGCATGGAAACAATACGTATTTGAATAATTAAAGAATTTTATTAAAACAGTAGTTAGAAGAATTACCGCAAAGTGACGGAATCATATCACGCGGCTCCAGTAGCGGAACTTGTTGTAGGTTGGATATCCACGCCTGAGCAAGGTGTACATCATCCCATTAATGGATTACTAATGCCATTGCACGACTTAGCTGAACCTACATATAAAACAAGAAAGAAGTTAGAAACACTCAATTGAAAAGCAAAAAATATACAATGTAACCCAAAACTAACCAAGTAGAGCTTCAGGTAGGTCTTCGACGAAGTGGAGGGATATGCTCTCGCCTGGCTGTTGGAGCATAATTGTACTCCTGGGGAGGATGACTGAGCACCACGGGAAGAACTCGGTCCCGAGTTTTGAACTCAGGGACGGCGTGGTCTCGCATCATTCTTGGACATGAAAGTAGTTATATTAAACGGAGAACACCGAAAACTAATATTTCCTCGGAATTCCATAGGAATTTGCCGAAAAAATTCTGAGGAAACGCATGCTTTCGTAGGAAATTACTGTAATATTCTGAGGAATTTTTAACGGTTTTATCAGTTGGGGTTTCAAAACTTGCATTTTATGGATCCCTACTTATCTATTACAAAATGTTGATCATTTATATGAGTTTAGTGTTTCAAAATGTTTCAAAAAACTTGAAATTGCACAACATCACATTTCTAAGAACGATTATATAAATAAGTTTGATTAAGTGTATGAGTGTTTAAGTAAGATTTATGTAACCGTTGATTCACTTATTAGGATGATTGTTATAATGTGTAAAAATTAAATTATTACTGAATTTGTGTAATACACTTAATTTAATAGGTTGTTAAAATGTCAATAACTGGTTTTACAATTTATATTAAACGGCAAACCCCGAAAAACTAATATTTCCTCGGCATTCCATAGGAATATTCGGAAGAATTTCTGCGGAAACCCATGCTTTCGTCGACAATTCCTCGGAATATTCTGAGGAATTTTGACGGTTTTGTCATTTGGGGTTTCAAAACATGCATTTTATGGATCCCTACTTATTTATAACAAAACATTGATCATATATATGAGGTTTATGTTTGAAAATGTTTCAAAAACTTGTAATTGCACAAAATCATATTTCTAAGATCGATTATAGAAATAAGTTTGATTAAGTGTATGAGTGTTTATGTAAGATTTATGTAACCGTTGATTCACTTATTAGGATGAATATATAATGTTTACTGAATTAAGAAAAAGAATACTGACGTAGGAGACAATCGATCGACACTCCTTACCGAGCATCGAACGACAATCCGAACCTATAATCAATCGACGCTCTGAAGCAAGAATCGATCGACGCTATGACCAGAAAAAAACGAACCGGTTAGGACAAAGGTATACCAATCGAAACCCCCTTTCCTCCAAAAAATGCTAAGAATAAGAAGTAGAAGCTAGAAAAAGTAATATGCAAGAAAGCGGTTTAACAATGTAAGCATTGAGATGCCCCTAAGCGATGCCATTCACATCTCGTATCGCGAGGATTCCATGAATCAGAACAATGTGTATGATGGTATCCGAAGAAGTGAGCGAAATTTATTCAAGGAAAAACTCTAGTTTAACTCCCTGATCCGGTAGTTTGTCTGCGACTACACTATTAGCGATGAGAGATTTCAAAGATACCTCTGTGATTTAGGCTCTAGTGTAAACTAGATGCCTTATTCGGTTGCAGTCACCCTCGGGCTAACACAATTTCAACGTACCAGGGTCACTCTCGTATTAGCTGAGAATCCACTTAGAATTCCGAAAGGTGTAGTTGAGGATGTGCCCGTATGCATTCATAACTGCAAAATACCTACAGATTTTATAGTCTTAAATATGAGCGAGAACCCAAACCCGATTATCTTAAGAAGACTTTTCTTGGCCACTTTCCTGGGTGATGATTTATGTCAGAGAAGACGTATATGCCTCACATCGAGAAGATACCGATCTTTCATGGAAAATATAATAAAACAACCTATTGATTGACGGTCAACCTACCATATCGATTACCTTTCCGACCTAGCTGAAGAATCATTCATAGATATGTGCTTGAACGATACTCTAGAGAGAGAAATCACATCTCCTGAAGGCGACATCTCTGCATTAGAAGATCGCACTAAAGAATATACGAGGTAAATGGATTGCCACAAATGAATTTTTTAATGCAATCTGAAGAATCGATCTATCGATCCCCGTTGATCACATCACGATATAACAGTCGATCGACAGCGTACTGTGACCGACGACTAGAGCAAAGAAAAATCACCTAAAATCGAGCTTAAACCCACTACCATCTGGTCTTAAAATGCTTTTCTTTACGAAAACTCCTACCTTGTCATCATAAATGCAAATTTGAGTAACGCGAGAGCAAGCACTGTTCTGAATAAACTTCGGAAAGCACCTCAAGGCTCTCAAATATTCGTTAGATGACGTCGCCGGAAATACTCTCCCGATTTATTCAATGCATAGGAATCACCTAGATGATGAATCCAAATCATCCATCGAGCATCAGAGGAGATGAATTCCAACCTGAAGGAAGTAGTTAAAAAGGAAATCATGAAACTTCCAGAAGCAGCGTTATATATCCGATCTCAGACAGCAACTGGGTCCGTTCGGTTCATTGCTGTCTCAAGAAAGGAGGAATTACGGTAGTAAAGAATGACAAAGATGAATTGATCCCTACTAGAACTGTCAACGGACACATAATGTGTATCGATTATAGGAAGCTGAATGCTGCCACATGAAAATAATCATTTGCCTTTACCCCTTATCGATCATATGTTAGAAAGGCTTGCAATCCACGAATACTAATGTTTTTCTCAACGGGTATTCAGGATTCTTCCATATTCCCATATATCCAGACGATCAAGAAAAGACCACCTTTACTTGTCCCTATGGAATGTTCGCATATAAGATGATGCCATTCGGACTCTGTAACGACCCTGCAACTTTCCAAAGATGCATGATGTCGATATTCACCGATATGATCGAGGACTTCATGAAGGTTTTCATGGACGGCCTTCTCAGTATATGGTCCAAACTTCAAAACATGTCTCGATAACCTGTGTAAGGTACTAGCTAGATGCGAAGAGAAAAATCTGATTTTGAACTGGGAAAATGCCTAGAATCCATATTCTTTCCTTTAAGTACCTTTGTCATAAGGTTTAGGGAAAAAATAATTTAGCAAACAGTAAAGTAAAAATCTAGACAGTATTATAAACGAAATCTAATGGCAATAAGAAAGAGTCCCGGGCAACGGTGCCCAAATTTGATGTAGGGTTTATTTCACTTTCAAATTACACTCCTATATCCACTTTCTCTCTCAAATAAGGAGGTTCAGTGTAGTACTTAGGATTAAATCCACAAAGACTCTAAGATTGCGCAATAGATATAATATTTTCGCATAAAGGCTAGATGAATTATAACAATAATAATAAAAGTGATCTTTAAGATTGATTTGGTTTGTTAAGATCAATTTAAGGCACTAGACTTAGGGGAAATTCTCAGTCGATTTTAATAATGCAGATCAATAGATTGCCAGGGTTTTATTAAGTATCGTTCTGAATTTAAACCTTAGAGTTTAGGAGATCACTCTCGCGCATCTCGGCTGAGCGTCAATCGATAGAAATACGATGGCGTCGATTGATAGCAATACCGATGGCGTCGATCGATGTCATTCTAAACAATACTAATTTCGTGGTTTAATAAATTCTCTAAACTTATAATTCAAACTCTCGTTTGTTACTAGTTATTTAGATTGTTTTAGATAGATTCTATGTTATAAACATGTTCTCGCTTGCGCTATAGAACCCTAATTTCTAACATTGAAGTGATCAAATTCAACTTAGCATTAAGTGCAACTTAAACAAAGAACCAAGAAGATTACCCTAACAATTCTATTAAGATCACCAATACATTACTACCATTAAATAACCCTAAATCTAATAGAGACTACCCAAACATAGCAATAAATAACATCATTAAATTATGAATAAATTACATAGGATAAAATGAGTAAAAAGATAAGGAGTTCAAGATCTTCTCTTAATGATGATAAAATCTTTCTCTCCAATAGACTTTTACCTTCTAGACTTGCATAATGAATCCGATCCAATGTATACCAAATCCTAAAGCAAGCAAATTATGTTAGAATTAGTGTTAATAAATAAAGCTTTGGTTACCTCCAAACTTTCTAAGAAAGTGTGATATAGTGGCAAGAATGATCCACTTTGGGTATTTCTAGTGATCTCTACAAATAACTTTCTTAGAGCATGGTTAGCCAATATTAAATTTCTGATCATAATCCTCTTCTTTGATTCAATAAAACTTTTTGAAAAACTTATATAAATATAAATAACACTCAAAAAAAATGAAATAGAATTAGCAAACCTCTCACAGAGTTAAATTACATTGTCCCTAGTGTAATCCGCCTCGGATTGGTTATGAGAAAATAAATCATAAGTAAATAGCGTTAGGATAGTTGAATATACCAACACTGTTAAGTGATCGAGCGAATGGCATTAGGTGAGCGTCGACCGATGGTAAACCATCATCGACGATCACTGCAATGAACGTGTGGTGGTCGATCGATGGGTAATTCAAGCTATCGGATACCATTCATCATATAGAATAGCGATATGAATTACGGTGATAAATAAATAAAGTTAAAAAATCGTTACGCTATGTTATGAACGCCATCGAGCGATAGCAACAACTAGGCGTACAATTGATGGTAGGTCAGTCGACATGAATTGTGTATGTGTCTACTCTCCATTCTGATCATCTCCTCTCTAGGTTAGGTCTTAGACCACTCAAACACATGGTTAAATAAGATCAAATAAATGATAAATAAATAAAAGTAGTTGAAAGTAGAAATGAAACAAAAACAAATAAGCAAAATATAAGTCAGAAAAGGGGCATGAAGTAAAACAGAAATATATCAAAAAGACACTCCTCCCCGACAATCCTGGCGCCTTCATGCTGCTGCAGTGTTATCTGGAGGATGATCTGGCTCTGGTCCTGGGACGGCCTGAAAGCACTGGAATCGCGACAGTAATCTCTAGCCTGTCCCATTATCTCTCGAAGCGCGGATCCACCATGACCCCTGGAAACGTACCATGGTCGTGTATGGCAGCTCGTGAATCACGGGGAAGCGAAGAGGAGGTGGAGGCATCCTCTGTTGGCTCGTCTGCTCCTGCTGCTCCGACCGGAGTGTGCTTGGCGGAGACCTCCTCTGCGGCGCACTCTGAGGGGTTGCGTTAGATGTGCCGCTCAGCTGGATGGAAACGCAAGGCTTGTAGATCGTCATAAAAGCTTTGTCACATCCGCAGCGGTTAATCGGTGACATTCCTCTCCCTCGTCATCCACACAAAGTACCAAAAAGCGCCCTCCTTCACCACTGGCCCTCGTCAGTGACCCTCATCCATGAAGCGCAATCCTCTCTCGACCCCGAAGCCCCTCCGCAGACTGATGACAAGAAAAGCTGAAGATACGTGCTCAGGAGGCTCCTTTCATCGTCTCCCTCTTGCGCACAAGAACCGTGGAAGTTGTCCTTCAGACACCAGATGCTCCACCAAAATATAGCTCCCATGTTTCAACCCTGCTGATCGCTCTCTGGTGAACAAAAAGAGCTCGTCATCGACCCCACTAATTCCCTGACGCGAAGCAGTTAATAGAAGTGTCAGATCCTTGAACACCGAACCCCTTATTAGTGCAATCTGCACAACAGGTGTGCAAGGACCTTCAGAAAGTAGTTGCCGGTGGGCTGATAGACCGCCCGTTTATGAGGTCTGAGCACCTGAGTCAAAAATGGCATAGTTCCGATGCAGCCTAGAAAGTAAGGAGCAGACTAGGGAAAAGGAAGGCAACCGCACCAAGCACTATGGTACCAATGTGAAATAGCTGTAGATCCTCGCACAGCTGTGGCGATGGATCCTGTAACCGTATGCCTCTTATGAAGAATCAGGGTGCCTCAATGTGCCCACCTTCGCCCTGGACCTTCTTGTAGAGCACCTGACTGCTGAGATGCACGCCTCACTAGATCTTGGTAGAGAGCATATGGCTTAGTAGCCATGGTGCCATAATCCTACTCCTGCACTATTATTGAAGGCGTGTAGAGCCCCAATTTCTCAAGGTTCGCTTGATCAGGAAACTTGGTTGGCTCATACGACGCCTTGCCCAGGCTTATAGAACTAGTCAAAAGTCATCCCACTCCACACTCAGGCGGCATGGTGTTTGCATTCCTTGAGCCACAGCGCTCGAGAATTTGGATAAGTCCCTCAAATTCTTAAGCAGAAGCCCTCACTCTTCCCTTGCGCCCCCCCCAAAAAAAGGGGTTTTTTTGCTTCCGCTGGGAGACCCTGGTGGAACCGGCTGGACCAGCCGACCTCGTAACGTGCCTTAGTCTTTCTCATCGTCCAACTCTGCATATAAACAAACAAAGCGGGAAATTCCGAGGAGCATGATGAAGTGAAAGTCACAGCCGTGCGACGTGAGTCGCAATGGCATCGATCACAAGACCAAGGCCACTCGACGACTGTCACTCTACTGGCATTCGATCACGCTTGTGTCAAGGATACAGTGTTCATTTCCACAAATCGAAAACAAAATCAAACTCATATCTACAAACATAGTGTAAAAATGGATTAGATAGTCCTAATATATTACTTTACAGCCACCCGAAATCGTCTACATTCCGGACTAAAACCACCAAATGATTTTCTTCAAACCCTAAAAAAATTTCCCTAAACATAAAGACTTGGAGAACAACCCTTGAAACATTGAATGATATTAAGAGTTAACATGGTAAAGATTTGATAGAAATCATGTAGGTTTAGGCTCAAAAAACGAAAAAATCGGCCAAAAATTCAAAGAGAAATTCTGGTGTAGAAGTCCTGTGTAAATAATAGCAGGTTTGAAGAAAAAGTGTTTATGAATTCGGGACGGTCTGTCGAGTTTCTAAACTACCCAGACGCACGACCGTTGATCATGCAATATAGAGGCATCGAATCGATGGTACTGCGTCGTCAACTCCATTATTCAGTTTAGATTTGTAATTGGCAAAATATAGGTAAGTATATAAAGTATTTTTTAATGTTAATTATAAAGTATACTATCTAATATATAAAATTTTCTTTTGTTTTGATATTTCTCTATATAATATATATTATATTAAGTATTTATTGCTTGCCTCCAACTCAAACCACTTGTTTAAATCAGTTAGCTTGACGGGAAAGGCTCATCATACATGATCAGGACATCTCATTTATAGACCGTGTCTGCAGTATGCAGGAATTTCAGCTCTAGCTCCAAATATTGTTTCACTCGACTCCCATTACCATAAAATCTTACTCCTTTAGCATAAACATGACAACCGTTCCCCATCAGGCGTAATCTTTCATGGTGAAGGGTGGACCAACGAGAACCATAATTTTCTAAGAAATAGGGTTAGCCAAGAGTTTAACAAGAGCACTTGATCATTGACGTTCGAAATGACGTGAAAATAATTTTCTGTTGATAGGCTTTAGTTCCTCTTTCTACAATTTCGATTCTCATAAGCGTTGATATCGATTTCTGTCGAGCTCAGTAGCTGAACTAATCTCTTTTCCTGCTGCGAATTTAGCATCAAAAGTTAATCTTTTTATGGCCCATTCGCTTTATGCGCATAGCTCTACCAGGAGCGTGCAGGATTTTCCCAAAGAATTAATGGCAAATGGGTAGTTCCAAATAGAGTTTTAAACGTTGTTCGTATACCAAAAGCTGCAATCATCTAACTTAAAGACCAATCATTAATGGAGTTGAGTACATACCTTCTCTAGTATTACTTTTTGATTTGACGTGGAACTTCGACTTTCGATGTTCTGAGAGGGTATAGTGTCAGCTACTCTCATGGTTGACGTCCAGTGTTGCTGGTGAGTAGTTTTCGAACACTTGTTAATTAAATGGTTTACCTCCATCGCTTATACGATTTGCAGGACTCCAAAATCATGGAAAAGGTAAATTACTCTAAAGAGATTTAACGACATACGCAACATCGTTTTCGGAGTTGCGATCGCTTCCACCAAATTAGATTACATAGTCTACATCGACCAATATGTAATTTGTCCAAGTGCAAGAAGGAAAAGGCCATGAAATACGTATCCCCAGCAATCAAAACACTATCAACTTCAAGTATGAAATTTTTGTTCCATCTCGTTTCTTCTTGAATGTTTTTTCATCTTCTTGGCAGTAAGTCGCATTCACTACGTAGGCATTGAGCCATCTTGAAAACATCTAGTCGCCACCAAAAGCCTGCTGTAGGATTTTTGACATTTCTTAAAACTAGCGAAATGTCCAGCTTAATCGGACCGTGACAATGATAATAGAATTTCTAGAGTTTCGCTTTGCAAACACATCGATCTATATATTGCCGTCAGGAAGCAGCTGTGATTTTTAAAAATAAGTTATCCCAAGTAGTATCTCCGGATTTCTCTCAAACTTTTCTTTAGATATCTTGAAGAAGTTCGGTTCTACCTTTGACCCGCAAAAGGATAGTTTATAACCTAAATTATATTCGTGTTTTTACCCCCCCCAAAAAAAAAAAAAAAAAAGGGGGGGGGGCGGGGGGTTTTCTAATTCCGGGGGTTTTGTTGGTTTTTTCAGTGCGGCCAACCAACAACCCCCGACTTTAAACTTCTTCCTCTGGGAGAATCGTTATTCGAGTTAGAAAATTACAACATCTCTCTCTT